>OVBA01006384.1:0-17136 GCA_900406435.1 Lepidium aucheri
AATGACCGATCCACATGCTAGATCTCTCCTCGGCGGATCTAAGCTATCTCTGATATGACACTTTGATCTCCGATTCCCTTAGCGCTAGATTTGGGGTTTCGGCCCAAATCAGATCTCTCTTGATCAGGGAGAGATCAACATTAAGCTCGNTCAAATCTGTATTTGCATGGGCGAGCGGATTGGAGATTTCCCCTCCGATCTCCCTATCCTCGAGATTCACAAGGATCTACTCACTCATCATCGATTGAGAGTGGAGGATCAAGGGAGATTTCATAATGAAAAGTAAGAATAACTATAATAAGATAAAGAACAGAAAGTAAATGACAAAGATCTAAGCAAATACTCAATTCATTAAAGCATAAAACGCATAAACAAAGTACCTTANAAAAGTACCTTAAGATCCAAATATAAAGCTACAACAAAATTAGAGAGAGTTTTCTATTTGCTAAAACATCAGATCCTTCATAAAATGACCAACAAAGGGTATTTATAGAGTTATTAGCGTAACCCTACTAGATAAACCGATTTAATTTTTTAACCGGAAATCTTCTCCTCGCTAGTCAATGCTGAGTTTGGACATCGGGGAGTAGTCTTGATGTTGTCCTTGCTGGTTAATTGCCGAGTAAGTGGTCCTAGTGGTTCACGTTGAGCTTCCCTCGCGATGGATAAGTCGAGGCGGGCGACTGAGGCTTCATTCTGTTAGCGAACTATGATCCTCGCCAGCAAACCGCGAGGTAGCGATCCGAGTGTTGAGCAACTTCTTTTCCTTAGCAGCTTGTTCGATATTTTATCTCCATTTTATGCTCCTTTTTTCTACAATACCTAGGAAAACTCCAAAACTCCAAATGCAAATGCAAAAAGTGCAAAACTAACCTAAATGAACCTAAATGCAAGGAAAACTAGCTAAACGGATACAAAAACAATCTAAAATAGTACTCTAAAACCATTAAAAATCACACTTATCAGGAGGTGACATGATTTGCCATATAGCGGCTAAAATGGTGTCCTTTCTATTGGCATCGTGTAGGCGGTTCGATTTGTTTAAAGTGTATCGTCAAGCTTAGATGACCAATCCTTCTTGGAAGCACAAACTATCCTCATGAGTATTGATTTAATCTGCCTATTAGAGACTCCACTTGCCCGCTGGTTTGAGGATGATAGGGTGTGACTACCTTGTTCTTTACCCCATACTTCCTAAGTAAACTCTCGAATACCTTGTTGATGAGATGCGATCCTCCATCACTAATCACAACTCGTGGAACTCCAAATCTAGGGAAGATGATGGTCATGAACATCTTTATTACCACTTTTGCATCATTCCTCGGACTTGCTACTGCTTCTACCCATATGGAGACATAGTCTACGACTACCAAAATGTAAGTGTTTCCGTGTGAAGGCGGGTTGAAGGGCCCCATGAAGTCTATTCCTCAACAGTCAAACACTTCGATGTGAAAGATTGTTCTTTGAGGCATCTCATTGCGTTTTCCTATGTTTCCTATTCGTTGACAAGGGTCACACTTTGATATGAATGCTTGAGCGTCCTTAAAAATGGTAGGCCACGAAAAACCGACTTGCAAAATCTTCTGCACTGTCTTGAAGGATGTGAAATGTCCTCCATATGTAGACCCATGGCAGTGTTCCAACAGTCCTTGTACCTCTTCTTCAGCTACACATTGTCTAAACACACCATCCGATCCTCTCTTGTATAAATACGCCTCATCCCAAAAATAGTGATTCACATCTCTAAAGAACTTCTTCTTTTGATATCCTTCCAAACTCGTAGGTATCTCTCATACCACCAGATAATTAACCAAGTCAGCATACCAAGGGAGCACTGATCCAGCAAACTGCTTTCTCTGCGGAGGTTCATCATTCAAGTCAACCTGTTGCTCCTCGGAGTTGACTACCTCGAGTTGTACCTGAGAGGCTTGACCCTTGCGTTCGTGTCTGGAGGTTTTGAATGCCATCAGTTGTTCTTCAGGAATGGAATCATTTATTGGGACTGAGTCTTCTATCATCATCCTTGATAAGTGGTCAGCTACATTGTTCGCTATACCCGGTTTATCCACTATTTCCATGTCAAACTCTTGGAGAAGAAGTATCAATCTAAGAAGCCTCGGCTTTGCATCTTTTTTCATCATGAGGTACTTCAAGGCCGCATGGTCTGTATGGACGATGACCTTGGAACCAACTAGGTAGGAACTGAATTTCTCAAATGCGAAGACAACAGCCAGCAGTTCCTTCTTGGTTGTTGTATACTTGATTTGGGCATCGTCAAGTGTCCTACTTGCGTAGTAAATGACATTCAACTTCTTGTCTTTCTTTTGTCCAAGGACCGCTCCGACCGTATAGTCACTAGCGTCACACATGATCTCAAATGGTAGAATCCAATTGGGAGCTTGGACAATGGGTGCTGAGAAAAGTGCTGATTTTATAGTTTTAAAGGCTTCCATACACTCATAATTAAATAAAAACTCTGCCTCTTTGCATAATAGGTGAGGGAGTGGCCGAGCTATCTTCAAAAAATCCTTGATGAACCTCCTATAAAATCCGGCGTGACTCAAGAAGCTTCTAATGTCCTTTATCGTCTTTGGGGGTTGTAACTAAACCATTACATCTATCTTGTCGTGATCAACCTCAATCCCCTTTTCAGAAATCTTGTGCCCCAAAAATATCCCTTCCTTGACCATGAAGTGATATTTCTCCTAATTAAGTACCAAGTTGGTCTCCACGTACCTGTTCAATACCCTGCATAGATTTGACAAACAAGAGGAGAAAGAGGAGCCATACACGGAGAAGTCATCCATAAAGACTTCCACCATCTCCTCGATTAAATCCGAAAATATAGACATCATGCAACGTTGAAAAGTTACAGGAGCGTTACAAAGACCAAATGGCATTCGTTTATAAGCAAAAGTACCGTAAGGGCAAGTAAAGGTTGTTTTTTCTTGATCATCTGGATGTATAGGGATTTGGAAGAATCCACTATACCCGTCTAGAAAGCAATAATACTTGTGGTTCGCTAGAAGTTCCACCATTTGAGCAATGAAAGGCAATGGAAAGTGGTCTTTCCTAGTAGATGAGTTGAGTCTCCTATAATCTATACACATCCTATGCCTTATAATTGTTCTAGTTGGTATCATTTCGTTTTTGTGATTCTTCACAACATTGATACCTCCCTTTTTAGGGACACAATGAACTGAGGAAACCCATTTACTATCGGAAATAGGATATATTACATCCGCATTATGTAGCTTAAGGATTTCCTTTTTAACTACTTCTTTAAGGTTTGGGTTCAATCTCCTATAGGGCTCTATGCTAGAATGAGACTCATCTTCTAAGTGAATTCTATGCACACAAAAGCTAGGTGAGATTCCTTTAATGTCCTCAAGAGAATAACCTATAGCTCTCCGAAAGAGTTTAAGTTCAGATAGCAACATTTCAAGCTCTTTATCATTCAAAGCATCATTAACAATTACAGGATATGTAAAATTAGGTCCTAAGAAAGCGTACATTAGCCCATCGGGAAGCGTTTTCAATTCAACCTTTGGTGCCTTGAGCTCGGATCAATCGTCTTGGTCTGCCTTAAAGGTTCCCTCAGTGTTCTCAGCTGCGAGGTGCATAACCGAGTGCTCAGCAGATCCGTCAATTATTGTTTGCAATGGGCTTGAGGTTCGTTTTCCCGCTTGTACATCCGTAGTATCTGACCCCACCAGTTCCTCAATCACAACTGATCTTCTTGGTGATTGATAAGCATCCAAAAGCGCTCTATAGAGTTCCACTTTGATCCGCAAATACTCATCTTGAACCGGTGTGGTTAGTGAAATTTGCAATTGGTCCTTTGTGAGCAATTCCTCAAGCAACTCATCTTTAAGATCGTCCGTCTCTTAGATCCAAAATGCTTGGTTCTCAATTGTAGGTCTCCTCAATACGTTTTCGATGTGGAACTTCATTTGGATGTCTTTGCCCAAGTTTAGCTCTATAGTTCCGTTTCTCATATCAATCAAAGCTCCAACTGTGGCTAGGAAAGGTCTACCAAAGAGCAAAGGGTCTTTTGGTTCTTGATCCATTTCGAGCATGACAAATCCATCAGGATGTGCACTCCTCCCACGTTAGCCGTCAAATCTTCAAGCATTCCATGTGGTATCCTCCTAGACTGATCGAAGAGTTTCAAAGAGATCTTGCATGCTTTGAATGTTACAAATCCTAATCTCTTTGCAATCGAAAGGGGCATAAGACTTATTGAGGCTCCTAAATCGCACAAGCAATTGTTGAAGATATCATTCTAAGGGAGCAAGGGATGGTAAAGGTACCGGGGTCGGCTAACTTTCTGGGTGCTTTCTTTCTTAAGATGATTGCACTAATCTCATGAGTTAGTATACTTCTCTTTCTATCTCCTTGGTGTTCTCCTTCACCGCGTCTTTGAGGAACTTATGGTAAGGCGGCATCAACATAAAAGCATCGACTAATGGGATTGGGAACTTGATGTCTTAATTTGTTTGAAGAGTTGAGTCTTGTATACCGCTTAGGAAAAGGTAGATGACGGCAAATGGGTGTTGATGGGTTGCTTTTGTGTGAATCTGCTGCCCAAGGTTCAACTTGCTGTACTGCCTCGGGTATGGTGATGGCAAGGTGAGTTGAGGGAATGTTGCCTGGCTGTGTTTTTGCTGGAACATTCTGCCCTCATTCCTTAGTGGTGCGAGGCAAAATGTTGAGGATTTCTGATTAAAGCTGTTCGGTGATCTGTGTTCGTGAACCATCCCCCCTTCTTCAATCATACTATCTACAATATCAACAGTTGTAGCAGTAGTATGGCCCATCCTTTGTTCTGAGTGTAACTATGTAAAACTGATTGATTCCTCGTTGGTCGTACGAGGTAGACAAGCGAGGTTGGTTTTGGGATAGGAGAGGGCAGAGGTGTGGCTTTTCTTTGTTCTACTTGCTGAAATCTTGTGTTTATGTCCCCAATCGTAGTATGGAGATCGGTATATCCATTGTTGATCTCAGCAAACTTTACTGTGAGCTCGTCGACCGCAATCTTTTGTTCTTGCAATATCGCTTGTAACATATCCAATACAGGTGGTTGTGAGACGGTTTGGGTGGCGGTGCGTTCTAGTAAACTAACGTCTTCCACTCGGATGTCTTCCTTGGCTGGGACAGGTTTTGGTCTACTCCGTAGCAAGCGGTCCATTTTGGCATTCATTATACAAATTTTAGTGTTACTCGGTACGACTGAGTCGGTAGAATACACTCCGCCGGTTGCATCAGCTTCATTATACTGTTCTTGAGCTTGAGCAAGATTTGCAATGAGCTCCCATCCAGCAGTAATATCTTTTTGCATAAAATTACCGTTACTCACCGTGTCTAGTAGTGTTTGACACCTTGACCTAATTCCTCGGTAGAAGGTACTGAGTAAGGACTCAGTTGTGTAGCCGTGATGCGGACATTGGGCGACATAATCTTTAAACCTTTCCCATGCTTGCGGGAAACTTTCTGAACGCTTTTGAGTGAAATGAAAGATTGATGTACGTAGTTTCGCGGTGCGGGAAGGTGAGTAGAACTTGTTCAAGAATGCCTTCTTGCACTCGGACCAGGATGTGATCTAGCCAGGAGGTAGGTGTTTTTCCCATTTCTGGGCCTTCTCCGCGAGGAAAACAGAAACAGGCGTAATCAGGCGTAAACAGAAATAGGTACTCAAGTGGATCTTCACATTAGAATCCGTGGAATTTAATGCGTTGAATCATAGCAATGAGGCTGCCTTTAATCTCAAAAGTCTGGTTAGGTACGGGTGGTGGATTGATTCTGTACCGAGCAGGCGGTTGGTTTGTCTGCTGCGCCTATCATCGGTCGTGTGTTTTCGTTAGAAACGTCGGTGGCCTGATCAATATACTCGTCTGTTGATGATTCAGCCATAGCAAGGACAGGAAACAAGGAGTGTGAAGTTTCTTGAATTCGGGGCCTGACAACGAGTACATACGCGCCTAACAACGAGTACAGACGGTGAGTGAAAGTTGTTAATGTACAACCCTCGTGTGCAGCCGTGGAGGAGAACCTGCATGGCCTGCAAGGACAAAAACAACGACTTGTCAGTAGGATTGAAGCTTAGTCCTTATAGATCCAAGCTGTATGAAGCAAAGACAAGTTATCTAAGCAGTAACACGCAACTTGATCCTAAGAGTAGTAAACTATAAACTGAAACAAGCAAAATCCGATTTAGCAACAATGCCAATTTGATAAAAGGATTTTTACGATTCTTTTATCAAATCATAGAGTATGAGGGTAAGAAAATGGGATTGTCGAACCAATACTCGGAAGTGCTTGTAAACAACCTATCTAATACCATATCCTAGTTCAAGTTAATTTAGCGTCCTGTCACAATGATAGATTCTAAAAATATTCTAAGCTCACAAACTAGCAAATAGGACAAAATAGACTAAAGACAAAAACAGAACATAATTTAAATTTGCTAAAACAGAGAAATGGAACAAAAACAGAGTAAGAAATGCAAAATAAGGTTTAAGCTATTCAAGAAAAAGGATAAAGAGGATAGGGAGGTTGATCGGTGACAAACTCGCCGATCCAACTTGTCGGATTCTTTGGGTGATCTCTTGACCAGGATATTGGCTAGACCGGTCTGCTCTCGTGGTGAAGATCTCTATCCAGATCGGCTGATCTATTCTGACTCTCGCCGTGATCAAGCCGAACCAGACACATAAAGCAAAGCCCAACTCGTCTAATGGCCGATCCACATGCTAGATCTCTTTTCGGTGGATCAAGCCATCACTAGCAAGGCACATGGTCTCTGTTCTCGTTAGCGCTAGCCTTCGTCACGACCCAAATCAGATATCTCTTGATCAGGGAGAGATCAGCATTAAGCTTAGCCTTATTAGAAGAGATCGGAGTTTAGATCGGATAGCAAGGCGGTGGAATCAACGGATTCACCTCTGATCTCCCCATCCTCGAGATCCAAAAGGATCTATTCGCACCTCATTTTGTTAGGGCAGAGGATTGGGGAAGATCTAGATTGCATAAGTAAAGTAAAAGCTTAATAAAATTGCAAAAAGAAAAGATGAAGATCAAAACAATACTAATTCATTCAATCAATAATCATTAAAAAAGTACAAACCTTAAACAAGCATAAAGGAAAGCAACAATAAATTGAGGTAAGTCACTGAGATGGCCTTTGTTGAGCGTTCTGGGTATTTCTCGCCTTGTGATCCGCGAGGTAGTGATCCGAGGGTGCACGATCTGTCTCGAATTAGACGTTCCAGCAGTTGCTCCATTTATCCTTAGCTCTAGTTTAGCTCATTTTCTGCTCTTTTTCCTAGATAAACTACAAAACTCCAAATGCAAATGCAAAGAATGCAAAACTAACCTAAATGGACCTAAGTTCACAGAAAATCTAGCTAGACGGATGCAAAGTGACCTAAAATAAGACTCTAAAACTATCAAAAATCACACACATCAATCACAACTGATTAACAACATATGTTATTAACACAATTAACATGTGATTATTTAGAACAAATTATCATTCAATTGCGAGATATGATTACGCGTTTTCGATGAACAATGAACAAAAGCAAATTCGATGAACGATGAACAGAAGTGAATCATCAATTTCAACAATACACGCTTAACTTCTTTAACCTCAAGCATCATGAAATTTTCAGATTAATTATCTATATCAAATATAGGTTAAACTAGATCCAATTCAGAATTAAACATGTAAGCTCTGGTACCACTAAAAGAAAACGAACTAGTTTTGCAACATCAAGCTATTAATTAGAACAAATCAAACAGGATCTCATACAAATTTTGAATTACAATTGGATCTTAAAGTTTAGAGTATACCTTGTAGTTTTGCAGCAGAAATAATTGACCGAACCGAGATTCCTTTAGCCCTCCAAACATAGTACCTCTATCGGTATCCAGTTACACAAAAACTGGATCATGAACGGGATGCTAGTGCCGTTGAGATCAAATCTCCTTCCCTTAAGGCTGATGTGTCGTGTCTTGTGTCTGCTAGAAAACTAACGTTTTCTTAAGTTTTATAGACCCACATAACATAATCACGATAGGTTTAGCAAGATGGGCTTACATCCAATACAAACACAGTAAACTAAATCTCATTTAGTCTAGGTAACAGGCTTAAGCCCAACACATAATGAAAAATTACAATTATTCTTTTATGTGTATGTTACGTAAACATATATCTAATATCTCGGTTTTCTACTAGCAACTTTAACTATAACCTCAGTTCTATTTATTATGTGTCCCTAAATATAAATATACTTGATCCAATTTAATTAGGTGTCTGGCCCTATAAGATCATATAATATTAGTAATAGATTCTTAATCTATAGATTATAATTGGTTTATAGCAAAACATTATAATCATCTAATATTATACGATATCGAATACTCAATTATTTGACTTTATAAAAGAAAATACAAATGATTTCAGGACATTCCCAACACTCGGCGCCTTATAGACATGTCCACCTTGGCGTCTAGCAGATAATCCACCTCGGTGCCTTACAGACAGGTTCAGCACGACACCTCACAAATAGGTCTGGCTTGGCGTCTCACAGACAAGTCCACCTCGATGTCTCATAGACAGTTCCACCTTGGCTTCTAGCAGATAATCCACCTCAGTGCCTCACAGAGAGGTCCACCTCGGGCCTCACAGATAGGTCCAAATCGGCGCCTTACAGACAGGTCCACCTTGGTGCCTAATAGGCAGTTCCACCTTGGCGTCTAGCAGATAGTTCACCTTGGCGCCTTACAGATAGGTCTAGCTCAGTGCCTCACAGACAGGTGCAGCACGACACCTCATGAACAGTTCCACCCCGACGTTGTGTATAATCCACCACGGCGCCTCACAGACAGGTCCACCTCAGCGCCTAGCTCCAATAAGCCTAAGTTAAGATGTCTATCTCAATATGTCTAGCTCAATATGCCTAGCTCAGTATGCCTACCTCAATATGTCTTAGCCCAAAGTGTTTAGCTTACAAACAAGCCTAATTGCCCCTATCTTTTGCTCATGGATTGTAATCACCGGACAAATTTATATGTACGAGAATCTCCGACCTTTCTCACTAATTTATATATGTTATGCTAAATCATGTACACACATTTGGTACCGTCTGTGGGGACCCAGGAGATTGCTCTTCACCCAAAAAGTAGTTTGGTGGCAACATGAACATCATCATAGACATTCCGATACAAAGGTATGGCGAAAACCTCTCATGATGCACTAGTTTTAAGTACATAAAGACTTTGATTTATTTTGTAAAATTGCAGATTTGTACGACTAACAGGATACGCCAAGCTCCGGCTTGCACCTATACAGCCATAAGCCAAGCTAAGTCTCGCATATATCAAAGTCGAGTTCATACTCTCATAAGTCGAGCTCAGGCTCGCACATACTCAAAGTCGAGTTCATACTCGCATATGCCGAGCTCAGGCTCGTATATACTCAAAGCTGAATTCATACTCGCATAAGCCGAGATCAGTCTTGCATATATCAAAGTAGAGTTCATGCACGCATAAGCCGAGCTCAGGCTCGCACATACTCAAAGTCGAGTTTATACTCGTATAAGCCAAGCTCAGTCTCGCATATATCAAAGTCGCGTTTATACTCGCATAAGCCAAGCTCAAGCTCGTACATAGTCAATGTTGAGTTCATACTCGCATAAGCCAAGCTCAGGCTCACACATACTCAAAGTCGAGTTCATACTCGCATAAGCCAGGCTCAGGCTCGCATATACTCAAAGTTGATTTCATACTCGCATAAGCCAAGCTTAGGCTCACAAATAATCAAAGTCAATTTCATACTCGCATAAGCCGAGCTCAGGCTCACACATACTCAAAGTCGAGGTCATACTCGCATAAGCCGAGCTCAGGCTCACACATACTCAAAGTCGAGTTCATACTAGCATAAGCCAAGCTCAGGCTCGCACATACTCAAAGTTGAGTTCATACTCGTATAAGCCAAGCTCAGGCTCGCACATACTCAAAGTAGAGTCCATACTCACATAAGCCGAGCTCAAGCTCACACATACTCAAAGTCGATTTCATACTAACATAAGCTGTGCTCTTGCACTCAAATATTCAAAGTCGAATTTATACCCGCACAAGCCAAGCTCTATCTCGCATACTCAACTCAACAGGAAAAGCTAATTTTTTGTCTCACACTTATACAACTTATAAAATAAGACAAGCTCTAGCTCGCACTAAATAATCATAAATTGAGTTTAATGTCAAACATATTTAATCTGAGTGCAATCTCATGTGCCAAAGTCAAGGTCAACCTCGCACGCCAAAACTGAGTTCAATCTTGCACATATTTAAATCCGAGATCAATCTCACATGCCAAAACCGAGTTCAGTCTCACATATATTTAATCCAAGTTCAATCTCGCACATATCTAATCTGAGTTGAATCTCACACGCGAAAAGCCGAGTTAAATCTCGCATATATCTAAGTCAAGCTCAACCTCAAGAAAAAAATGCCGAGCCTAGTCTGGGAGTCAAAATTCAAAAATCTTGCCAAGTCCAAACTCGGAAGTTCGGCTAACTGCATAAGACGAGCTTTAGCTAACACCTATATAGTTAAAAACCAAGCTCTCGTAATCAAACAATTATGTCGAACCTAGTCTTGCACTAAAAAGAAAAACCATCATGTAGAGCCGAGTCTCGCAATCAAAATTCAAAAATCTTGCCAAATCCAAACTCACAAGTTTGACTGATAGCATAAGTCGATCTCTAGCTCGCACCAATACAGTCATAAACCATATCCACATTCGCATATACTAGAAATCGGCCAATCTTAATTTACACAGGTCTAATCTACTTACTTAAATTCGCCGAACTCACATGATCCTCCTTCGATGAACTGAGGGGACAATTGTTGGTGGGGTTTTCCCTCATAGCCTATGAGAAATCCTAATTGGCCCATTGTCAAGAAAAGCCCATTAATATCTCTATAAATAGAGGGCACCCCTTTGAGGAAAGGGGGCAAGAAATCTTAGAGAGATAAGAAAGAAAAGAAGAAGAACTTAGAGAGAGAAAGCTAGAAAGGATTCAGAGGGAAAAAAGAAGTCTTCATTTCTCCTAGCACCTCACAGAGAGCTCTGCTCGGCGCCTCACAGACAGGTCTAGCTTGACACCGGACAGACCTACCTTGGCATCTGACAGACCCAACTCGGCACCTGACAACCGTGACAGACCTGATAGGTTCACCTTGGCGCTTCACAGACAAGTTCAGCTTGGTGTCTAGCAGATAATCCATCTCGGTGCCTCACAGACAGGTCCACTTTGGTGTCTCACAAACAGGTCCTATTTGGCGTCTAGCAAATAATCTACCTCGGCGCTTCACAGACAGGTCCACCTTGGCGCCTCACAGACATGTCCAGCTCGGCACCTCACAGACAGGTCCAGCTCGGTGTCTCACAGACAGGTCTACCTTGGCGCCTCACATATACTTTCACCTTGGCATCTAGTAGATAATCCACCTTGATGGCTCACAGACGGATCCACCTCGGGCCTCACAGACAGGTCCAGCTCGACACCTCCTACACAAGTCTAGCTCGACGCCACACAGACAGTTCCACCTTGGCATCTAGCAGATAATCCATCTTGGCGTCTAGCAGATAATCCACCTCGGCGCCTCACAGGCAGTTCCACCTTGGCGTTTAGCAAATAATCCACCTCGACGCCTCACAGACAGGTCTAGCTCAGCGTCTCACAGACAGGTCCACCTTGGCGCCTCACAGACAGTTCCACCTTGGCGTTTAGCAAATAATCCACCTCGACGCCTCACAGACAGGTCCAGCTCAGCGTCTCACAGACAGGTCCACCTTGGCGCCTCACAGACAGGTCCACCTTGGCGCCTAGCTCCAATATGCTTAAGTTAAGATATTTATCTCAATATGCCTAGCTCAATATGCCTAGCTCAATATGTCTAGCTCAATATGCCTATCTCAATATGTCTAGCTCAATATGCCTACCTCGATATGTCTAACTCAATACACCTAGCTCATTATGCCTAGCTTAACATGCGTAGCTCAATAGGCCTAGCTCAATATGTCTTAGCCCAAAATTTTTAGCTTACAAACAAGCCTGATTGCCCTTCATCTTTTGCTCATGGATTGTAATCACCGAACAACTTTCTATATACGAGAATCTCTGACCTTTCTTACTAATTTATATATGTTGTGCTAAATCATGTACAAATAAGATGCAACGATCTCACATAATTAATAAAAGAAGTATAGAAGATAGGGATTGTCTAGATATATTTAAGATCATGTAGGAGGTAAGGGCAAAAAATGAATATTTTATGAACAATTTCTTACAAACAGTGATATGAAAGAGAACTAATTAAGTAAATCTTGTGTATATTCAATGGTACTCTTATTTAAATTGTAATTTATTATTGGGTGAATTTGTGAGATAACAAAAAATAAGTATGAAATTAGGGAAATGACATTGTATAAACTAAATTAGGAATCTGATTTTCGTTTACTCTTTTACTCCTACTAACTTAGCAATATAATGTTTTGTTTGTATGTATAATGTTATAGTTAGTTGTATAATGTTTTGATTTTATGTATAACAAGTTCGATATATATATATATATAGATAACAAAGAGAATTAGAATGAATAAGAGGGGTTCTCATAATTTGCAACAATAACTATTAATATAACGTTAATTTTTTTTAGATAAACGTAGAAGAGAAATAATAACATGATAATCATATTGTTAGCAATGTGTTATAAGGGTAAAATGACAATTGTTAGTAACCTACTTTTTTCTCTTTGTTATTTTGGCAATTTTGAAGTTTTCTTTGGTGAGTTTATGTAATTTTCCTTTATTATTTTCTTTTGATCGTAATTATCATGAAAACATGTTTACCATAAAGAATGGTAGGTTCACTAACTATCTTCAAAATAATTATTTTAGTCATGAATTTGTTATTTTCTTTTATTCGTAACTCTCTTGAAAATTATTTTACTATAAACGATCAAATTTAAAGTAAATGGTATAAAATATCGAAAGAATGACTAGAATATTCTAATATCATCCACTAATTACCAAAATAATTTTTTTCATCATTCAAAAGGCAAAAACTGTGGAAATGTTTTCTTCGCTGTTCTTCCTCTGTCGTTCTTCTTCTCCGTCGTTCTCCTTCTTCGATGTTCTCCTTCACGATTGGTACATCTTTTCTCTGATTTTTTTTGACTTTTCACATTCTCCTCTTCTTCCAGTTTGGGTAACCAAAATTTATGTGTGATTTTTAAAATTTTTTGGTTGATTGTTATGAAATTTGTGTTGAATTTTATTAATATTTTTGGTTGATTGTTGTTGTTTGAGTGGTTATTCAAATTTTTCTTAGTTTGTTTACAGTAGCTTCCTAGATTAGTTGTTTTGGTATACTTGAATTGTCTGGAAATTGCTATGTAGGTTTTTTTGAAATTTTTATGTTATGTAAGTTTTGATGAACATTTTATGTAGGTTTATAAAATGTTATGTAGGTTTTCTGGGAAATTTTTTGTTTGTCCGATATGAATTGTAGGTTTTGTTGGTGGTTTTGTAGGTTTTTTAGAACGCCTATAACGAATTTACTATGTGTTGCAAAGCAACGACAAAGAAGAAGGATGATCCTATGAGATTATTTCAGCCAGGAGTGAGTCCTAACATGGAAAAAAGTTTAAATCATTGTTGAAACTAAAAGAGTTTGAAATGTTTCCATGATATTAGAGACAATGTTTCTGTTGGAGTACTTCTCAAACTAGCAACAATGAAGTTATTAGAGGATAAACCCAATAAAATCTATAATCCATGTTTAGTAAATTAACATGTGATTACGTTTTAGTAAGTAGTAGAAATATATGTTATGAGAACCACTGTATGATATCATTCAGAGTTGTTTCTAAGCAACTCTTCATCTCTAAATCTACGAAATCCAATCTACAATTTTCTCTTGGTGACAATCTAAAGCTTCGTTTATACCTTGAAGAATTTTTGTGTTGCAGGTTTATAGTTTATGTTTTGTAGGTTCTATTTTGCTGTTTTTCTGTTAAGGCATTGTTCTTTTGTAGGTTTGTATAACGTCTTGTAGGTTTGTATAAAGGCATTATAAATTAGAGTTACGTAATAACACCACTGAGTCAAACCAAATGCTTCAAACAGCATTGCTTCCAAATCCTCTATATTTGTTCATTTATCCAACATGATGATTTTGCTCCCATGAGATCCACATAAAAAGCCAACTATTATCCTCACCCCACGATTCTCCACCAACTAATCAAAGTTGGTACCTCTCAAGAGATTCAACACAAGCTCAAAGGATTATAGCTTGAATGAAGATGGAAATTCGTGTCAATGGTGAGAGAAAGATGTCTTGCACATATAAACCTACAACGAAGACTATAAAAACCTACAATGAAGACAATGGAAACACCTAAAAGGAAGAATCATTAAACCTACAACAAACGAAAACAAAACCCACACTACATGATAACCAATTCTAGAAAATGAGAAATCAATTCTACAAAACCTACAAAGACTCATAAATAAACCTACAAGAGAGACCATAAGAAAACCTACAAGGAATAATCATTAAACCTACATCTAACAAAAGAAAAACCTACATAACATGAGAACTAATCTGAAAGATAAGAGAAATCAATCCTACAAAACCTACAATGACTGACAAATAAACCTACAAAAAAGACCACGGAAAAACCTACAACAAAGAATCATTAAACCTACATCTAATAAAAACAAAACCTATAAAACAGGAGAACTAATTCGAGGAAAAACAGAAAATCAATCCTACAAAACCTACAATGCCTGATAAATAAACCTACAAAAGAGACCACGGAAAAACCTACAACAAAGTATCGTAAAGCCTACAACAAAATGGAAACCTTAACTGACATCCAAGCAAACACAAAAATACAAAACTAGGAGAATTTTTTTAAAAAAACTCTACAAAACCAAGCGAATTTAAGGAAAAACCCCTGAAAAGATCGAAAGAAGTGGTGCTACCAAGTGGAGAGAAAGTGGTAGTCACCTTTGACTATGAGCGGATTTAGAAACATTATTTTAACTGTCAACGTATCATTCATGAAAAGGACGTTTGCCCCTTGTTGGTAAAGGCGAGACAAGATCGATCTAAAGAAGGTAGACTGAAGAGGCTTACTGAACTCCAAAGACCTCGTCTGTTTTTGCTGCCTTCGAAGCCTTTATTTGGTGTCCTAAATGGGGATCAAGTCAGCATTGATAAGGCTACAGGAGAGATAAGATTGCAAAAGAGGTACTGGATGAGATGCGGGTACAGATTCTGGCTGAAGAACCAAAGGGTAGACCAGTACAAGCGTTTAGGCTTGACAATTGTAGCTGCTATGGAGAAAGATCATGTTCTGAAGAAAACAGTTCTAAGATTAGAACAAGCTCCGGTTGTCACGCATGATATTGACAAAGCAAAAGAGATTGTTTTTGATCACGATTCTCAAATTCAAGGTGTAAGGTCAGAAGGTTTACAAAGCAACTCTCCAAAACTCATGGCTTCTACTATTGCAGCTGGTAGAAAAACCTTGGGTCAGTAAGATGCTTGGCTCCATTTGCGCTTACTCATCAGAAGGATGGAGATAAACTGGTTAAGGGTACATGTTTAATCTATGAATTATCCCCTTATGTTGGTTTTAAACCAGGGGATTTAACAAGGTTTGAGAGGGCAAGTGCACTACCTTTGGCTCAACGGAAACAGAAGATAATGATGAGGGCATCAAGCCAATGGAACCAAACAGACCTATGACTAGAGCTAGAGTACGCAAGCTAAGGGAGCAAATAGGAGAAATTGTGGCTGAAATGCTAAGCAAGGAAGAGGAAGCTTCTACACCAAACCACACCAAAATTGACAAGAGCCATGTTGAAGTGTTTTCAAGAAGTGCGAAGAAGATAAATGACTCCGACAAAGACCAAGCATCACATCAAGAAGAGAACCAAGACATTCAAGACATTCAAGAAGCTGAGCAAGAGGACCAAGAACCGTCAAGACTTGAGTTGCAAGCAACCAACAAGGCTTGGCCTTTCATTCGGTCCACAAGGTATGTTTTATTTACATTATGAATGTCTTTGCAGGTCCATCAAGCCCAATGGCTCCAGCCTCTTAGATTAGAGAGTCTTAGAGTCCATAGGCTTTTAAATTTCGTTTAATAAAAGCTCAAGCCTTCAGCTTGTGAAGCAAGACCATCCGAACACTAAGTAGTTTCTGCATTCTTTGTTTCTTGTTGCTTGTTGTTGGGCTGCAACCCATCTTTGTTTCTTATTTCTTTTTGGATTTGAGTCGGCCCTTTAGTGCTAGCTGATAGGACCCTTATATAAGGTCCCTTTGCAAATTTGTAATTTTTCTAACTTGGTGATTAATAAAGCTCGAATTTCTTCTAACACAAACCCTAGCTGTGAGAGTGCTTAGCCGCTTGCCTAGCGTTTCAGTCCACACTAAGAGATCTTGAGAGGGTTCCCCTTGATCTAGAGTGTGTTGAGTGTATCAAGAAGCCGGTCATACTTATTGTGGATCACTCCTCAATCCATCCACTTCCGCATCACATCCACATCTTAGCAAAGGAAGTACTTTGGTTTCCCTTTGGTCGAGATTCACTCCCAACAACCTTAGAGAAGCACCTTGAGGTGTGTATCATTTTGGTATCAGAGCCAAAGGTTTCCTAGAAGGTTGTATCTATCATTGTCTTTCATTTTTGCTTTGTTTTGTTTGCTTAAATCCTTATCGCTCTAGCATAGGTTGTTAGATTTGAATTTCCGACTTGTTTGAACTATTGTTTGCTTAGATACGAGTTTGAACTTGTTTGTGTCGGCTAGGGTTCTTAGTTTTCTAAGTGTAGAAGACAAGAATATTAGTGTTTGATCTGTAGAACTCGTGTAGGGTGAAAGAAATAGTGTTATTCCCTTATTTGCTCTTTCCATTTTGCGATTTCCGTTTTTCTTGTTTGTGATTTCCTTTTCGCCTATTTACAAAAAAAAATAGTAATTGCATCTTTTCGTGTGTAGGGACATGGAGAATCAAGCAAATGTTCCAAGTCTAGCTGAGACATTGGCTCAGC
>OVBA01006385.1:0-17134 GCA_900406435.1 Lepidium aucheri
TTCTAGTAATTAACCCAAAATTTTGCCTTATTCTAGCAAATCACCCTATTAATTATTATTATAACCAGTTCCTAACACAATGAATAGTGTAGTGTGATGATGCTTAATGCTTTCGTTTTTGTGACGTTTAATTGATAACACTCTAAACATAGTATTAAATAATTATAAAGTGGATGTAATCATATCCGGATCTATCGTGGATTTGCATCAAACCCTTTTCTTTCTTTTCTTTCTTTTCTTTATACTCCCATTATTGTTTTCAGTTTTTTTTTATTTTATCTTAATGACAAATTGTCATATCACTCGCCTCACAAATCTTTATTTACACAATAAAACCACAATTATTTGTGTATTGCAATGAGCTAATGCCTAATGATACGAACATGATTTTGAAAGCTGCTCTAAATATCTTTCTTTTCTCTTATTTATTTATTTTGAAAATGACTCATTTTAGAGGACCTTGTGTGAAGAAGCTTGTTGATGACTTGAAAGTGTGCTTACCTCAAGATTCAGTTCAAATGTCGTTAATTCTTGAGAAAGTGGAATCACAGGTCATCTTCGGGCAGACATAAAAGGTTGCGGTTTGCACTCTAACTGGCCTCATTTCCGTGTTGCATTTTCTTTTTTGGCATTTTATGTTTCCAAGTCTATAAACTTGTTCATTTATTTGTAGTAATAGATTCGCCACCAAATATTAATATAGAAATAATGACTCAAATATATTGTAATTATCATCTAATTATTCAAATATTTCTCTAAAACCTTAAAAAAGTAGAAAAAATTATAAATAAAAGGATTTGTCATTAAATGGTATTTAGTCGAGTGGCAAGTGGTAAGTCCACTAAAGACAGGTGTACTTGCATATTCCGGAATCGAGTCCCACCATCTGTATTATGCAGAAACTTAGTTAATGGTCCGGCCAGTTGTGACTGAATGTTGACAAAAAAAAGACTTGTTCATTTTACCACAAAACTACCACGCAAAAAATAAAACAAAAAAAATCTTCTCTATCTGTTTCTACATCTTCTTCCTCTTTTTTTCTTCCTTTTTCCTTATTCTTTCTCGAAAATTTATCCTCTCTTTCATATCAAAAACAAAATCTGGTTCTTCTCTCAGTTTTGTTGTCTTCTTTGACTCAATGTAAGAATTTTCTTTATTTTTTCTCTCTCTCGCTATCTATCTCTATCTCTTTCTCTCTGTATTTCAAAATCAAAACCTAATGTAGAAGAAGATATCAATTTGGAACTTGAGTCAAAAAATCGAATTCAAAAATTTAGGTTCTCACAAAATCAAACTTGAAAACTTAGAGTTTCACGTAATTAAACTCGAAAACTTAGGATTCTCATGAAATAGAACTTGGTCACTAACATATTGATTTTGTTTATGTTTTTCTTAGGGTTTTGGATAACATTTGAAGATTTCGAACCTTGACCTAACAAATCTACACATTCAAGACATTATTTGGTCAAAGTAAATGTTGTATGAGAAGTTGTAGGGTTTATATATTGTGGGTTTGTCTTGATTCTTAGTTTGTAAGTTGATAGATTTTAGTGGATTTTCTGGGTTTGTATCGATTCTTAGTTGGTAATGTAGTAGAGATTTGTATAATTTTGGAGTTTGTCTTATCATTCTTTTTCTTTGTCTATTTTGGAGGGTTTGATGGTAATTTGATAGATTTAGGTGTATTTTGTTAGCACGTTGGACGAATTTTTTGTAACTTAAGAAAGTATAGGTTTTTCATTTTATTGCTTGGCAGAGTTTAGTGGAGTTAGTTATACTTACTAGAGTTTGGTAAATGTCGTTTATTGTTTGATGGAGTTTGGCCGAGTTAGTTGATAGAGTGGTAGAGTTTGGGAGATTTACTTATAATTAGTAGAGTTTGGTAGATGTAGTTTATTGTTTGATAGAGTTTGGTGGAGTTAGTTTATATAAAGGTAGTTTTTGGACGAGTTCGTTTTAACTATTTTATTGTTTCTTTTTTCACAACTATGATGGAGGAGGAGAAGAAAACCTCACTCCCTTTATCCCCAGCATTACCATATTTTCGAAACAAAGAGGTTAGTATGGTAGATTTTTGGTAGAATTTGGTGGAGTTTGGGTATATCATGGTAGAGTGTGGTAGATTTTTGTAGAATCAGGTATACTTACTCTGTTACTTTTTTTCAGAAGGAACGGAACTCTGAGGAGCAGAAAACCTCAATCCCTTTGTCCCTAGCATTACAAACTTTTCAACACAAAGAGGTTAGTATGTTAGATTTTTGGTAGAGTTTGGTGGAGTTAGGGTATAATATGGTAGAGTATGGTAGATTATGGTAAAGTTAGGTATACTTACTCTATTATGTTTTCTTTCCAGAAGAACAGATCTCTGAAGTGCAGCAAACTTAGTCCCTTTGTGTTAGATTTCGTGGAAACATAAAAGAGAATGGTTGAGATTTGAGTGAGAATGATTGGAGAATGAAGAGATTGCGAGATTTTGAGATTTAAAGAGAATATTGGCCATAAGGTTGAGAGATTGAGAAGATTTAAGAAGAAAGGAGTTTATTTTTTCTTGATTTTTAATGAGTTACATGAGGTCCTATTTATACACAAAGACTACTTAGGGCTTTACATGAATATACAAATAATATACAAACACAAACATACTTTCTCGGTTCCATATGATGATAATGACATGAGCTCATTTCTTTTCTTTAAAACCCCAACGATCATATTAGAGCTTCACATGTGACTTCTCAAACAAAGGCTTCCAACGACTATAATAAATAAGAGTAATCTCATGTGACTTCTTAATCCAACGATGACAATTCAATCCGACCATAATATCCTCAAGTCTTTACTTGCATTACACTTCACGTCATTCCTTCCTTGGTTCATACTAAGTTCCTTGTTTCACAAGGCTGGTATCTTCACTTGAGATCATGGGTGTAAATACTTGCAGACCTCTTTGCTTTCTTATATTACACTCTTCACTTCCTTGCTTCACAATGTTTAACACCTCGCCCCCACAATTATCACCTTCTAAAAACAAAGAGGTTAGAATGGTAGATATTTGGTAGAGTTTGGTGTAGTTAGGGTATAACATGGTAGAGATTCTGGTAGAGTTAGGTATATTTACTATATTATAATTTTTCAGAAGAAACAGATCTATGAGGAGCAGAAAACCTCACTCCCTTCGTCCCCAACATTACCACCTTTTTGAAACAAAGAGGTCAGTATGGTAGATTTTTGGTAGAGTTTGGTAGAGTTAGGGTAGAGTGTGGTAGATTCCGGTAGAGTTAGGTATACTTACTCTGTTATATTTTTTTCTAGAAGGAATGGATCTCTGAGGGGCAGAAAACCTCACTCCTTCCGTCCTTAGCAATACAACCTTCTCGAAACAAAGAGATTAGTATGGTAGATTTTTGAGTAGATTTTGGTGGAGTTAGGGTATAGCATGGTAGAGTATGGTAGATTCTGGTAGATTTACGTATACTTACCCTATTACATTTTTTTCCAGAAAGAAGGGATCCTTGAGGAGCTGCAAACCTCATAAACTTTGTCACCAGCATTACGGGCATGTGACAATAGCTTGATGCTCATCTATATCTTGCACATAGTATTATGTATCTTTGAGAAGTCTATTTTGCATGGACAGAAAACATATATCGTAAATTACACTCTACCAAAAAGAGAACACGCTTGAACCAAACTCTACTAAATAGTTATCCAACATCTGTCAATCTTTACTAAACTCTGCCATAAAGCATTCATAACTCTACCAAAGTCTATTAAACTTTGCCATAAAACATTCATAACTCTACCAAACTCTACTAAACTATGTCATAAAACATTCATAATCTATCAAACTTTGCCAAAATGTGCCATAAAGCATTCATATATATCTATCAATATATTAATCTATCAAACTCTGCCATAAAGCATTCATAAATCTATCAAATAACTCTACAAAAATCTGCTACACTATGTACAAAATCTATCAAACTCTGCCAAACTATCGTTGCTAACTCTGCCAAGCTGTGAGAGATAACTCTACCAAAATCTATCACACGAGGGTACAAAGTCTACTAAATTCTGCCACACAGCATTCTAACTCTGCCAAACTCTACTACAAAGGGTCCAACCTCTACTAAACTCTACCAACTCTTCCTTACACCTCATACACTTGGTCCCAAGGATTATGAATTCATACAAATCCAGAGGTTATGGTAGTTCTTTGACGGTGCTTGGTGGAGTTGAATTATAGCATGGTAGAGTTTGGTAGATTTTGGTGGAGCTTGTGTTGTTTCGTTTGGTAGACTTAGACCAGCGGACCTAACTCTGCTGAATTCTACCAAACTAACGGAATAACTCTACCAACATCTGCCAACATCTGCCACACTATCAAATATAACTCTACCAAAATCTGCTACATAGTGTAAGAACTCTATCAAACTCTATCACACTGTCGTTACTAACTCTATCAAAATCTGCTACACTGTATAAGAACTCTATCAAACTCTATCACACTATCGTTGCTAACTCTGCTAAAATCTACTATATTGTATAAGAACTCTATCGAACTCTACCAAACTCCAACAAACTATATTACAGAGGATCCAACCTCTAATAAACTCTACCAACTCTTCTTTACACCCCATCCACTTGGTCCCAAGGATTATGACTTCATACAAATCGAGAGGTTAGTATGGTAGTTCTTTGGCGGTATTTGGTAGAGTTAAATTATAGCATTGTAGAGTTTGGTAGATCTTGGTGGAGCTTGTGTTGAAGTGATACTTCGTTTGGTATACTTAGACTAGCGGAGTGTGCTGACGTGACATATTTCACTAATAACATTTTTGTTATTACATTTTTATTTACAGATTCAAAAAGGATAAAATAGCATTTTAAGATTTTGTAAGAGGCCAAGTTACTCTCAGTCTGGTGGTTAGGATGACCTAGCTAATGACTCAGGGCACCGGAGTTCGATTCCTCCCCACTACACTAATAGGATTAAAAGGAATTTTAGAGTGTGGACTAAACTATGGATTGGGTCTTGTTGATCCAATTGTTGACAAAAAAAAAAAATTTTGTAAAAATATTTAAATAATTATATATTATTTTGAAAAATTTTAGTCATTATCCTATTAATATAAAATATTCTAGCAAATCACCCTATTAATATATGTACACGTATAAATAAAAGGTATAATAGCTGTCTGTCAGATAGAAAATAAAAAATGTAGGTAATTTCATAAGTGGGAAACAGATGAAATAGAGTCAGCAAAAGTGGACCCACAAATTCATCTATATATTCATTCCAACACCTCCTTAATTTCCAAACAACACTCATCGATCTTTCACCAAAATTCTTCTACACTTTGGTCTCTTTTCCTGTTTCTCTTTCCAGAAAAGGAAATCATTGCAAATACTTTCAGGATTAATCGAACATGCCGCTAGACATATCAGGACTAGGAGGGATGGCCGGAGCTTACACGGCGAGGAAGTTTCACAGAGAGAACATGAAGAGTGTAACGGTAAACGCCGCCGCAACCACCGGTGCAATCGAAGATAACGGCGGAGTATCCACGCGGTGGTTCTTTGGAAAGCTCAGTACCAAGAAAAACTCTGCTAAAGTTTGTGATCTTATGCTTACGGAATCATAAGCTAAGATGGTCACGTCCCATTATTAATATAAGGAATAAATATTTTTATTGTCATCTCTTTTTCCTTTTTTATTCTTGTTTGCTTTATGTTGGGTAGTGTTATATTGTATGCTTTTATTTTATGATTGTTGTTAAATTTTTTACCAATGTATTTAGAGAGTTGGAGGTTTTGTAAAGCTATAGATTGTTAAACTTCCTATTGTTCCTTCCTGATTTTTTCAATATGCTAAAAGTAAAACTAATCATGTATATTCTCAAATACCATTTTTTTGAAAGAAATTTTGAAAATTCTTTCAAATTATGTGAGTGAATTCTCTTTGGTATTCTATTTTGTTGTCAACACAGTTAAGTTGATACAATAAAACTTTTTCAAATCTCTCTCAGCTCTATCATATAAAATTATAAAAAAATTATTGGAGACCTGATTTCAATGTAAGATTTGAAAACCAATAGTTTGATTTTGAAATCATATAAAATAAAGTTTGCAAATCCAATTCAAACAACAAGTTTTAAATAAAAATTCCAAACCTTTGTATTTGAAAAGTGATATATACTACCAAATCCATATAGACATTCTTTTAGAAAACAGATTTGAAAATAATTTTAATTAGAATTTGTAAATGATATAACTAATAAAAGTTGGTTTTAAGTAGGATTGACATAACCAATAATACATGATTTTACAAGGATTATCAAATCTATTAAAATCAAAACTCTAATAAACTCCCGAGATAATTCTCTAAAGTTAGAATTCAATTGAATAGAACTAACAATTAACTATTGAACAGAAAACATTTCTATAATTATACAAAGTTATGGTGTTATTTCCCTTTCTTAAACGTTCGGGGTTTGCTGAGTTGCTCTCAGTCTGGTGGTTAGGATGATCCAGCTAATGACTTGGCACCCAGGTTCGATTTCTACCTGCTGCATTATGGTAGCTTAAAAAAGGGATTTTAAGGGTGAGCTTTAGGCTATGGATCGGGCCTTGTCGATCCAATGTTGACAAAAAAAAACGTTCGGGGTTTACAAAATATTTATAAGATCCGACTTGATCGGGTATTTATTTTAATTCAATGCAAAATCCAGACATCCATAAAATTTTGGAGCAAAGCAAATAGCAAAATATAAAATCGATTAAAAACAAGTCAAGTAACATATATTATTTAAAAAAAAATTGGATATTCGCTCTGATTCGTATATCTAAATATATATATTAAAATCTTGATTATCTATATATATTATAATGTAAGTACAGTTGTATGTATATATATGGTTGGAGATTAATAAAAAGGTATTTAATTATTTTCTATTGTTTTATATATTATTTTCCCGTTATGTGATTTAATATGCTTTCAGTTTTTGGAACTAGTTTCATTAAAAGTTTTTAATTTTTAAAGGTGAGCTCTATTTGCTTTTTTGAAAATTTATATTGACATAATGTTTATTTCGACATTTAAAATTCATATTGACATTGTTTTTAATAATTTTTTATTATTTTGTGATCTTTCTGTATTTATCTTTGTTATATTTTTTCAAAAACGGTCAGAGCAAATTGTTGGAAGATCTCTAAAAGAAAACAAATATCTAATATTTTGGATATCTGAAAGTTTTTGGATTGAAACAGATTATAAAATTAGGTATTTGGCTAAAACAGAACTGATAGTGAATATCTGCTCCGTGCCTACCTCTAGTTTTACCTACTTCAAAATTCAAGTTCTACACGCATTTCATGTGAGCCAACGAATAGGAAATATATATTTCTTAAGGGTTGGAGATGTAATGTATTTGTAAATTTATTCTGAGACCATTGTCGGGCAAATCCAGAGATTCACGTAATTACCTGTTTTAAGCTCAGACAACTATGGAATATATAATCTGTCTATATGGTATTATCACAGTTTGATGCAACACCAAAACGTGGCGGACAAATTATCTTAGTGCCACTTTTATAAATTATCTTATTGGTTACTTAATTAAAAATAAACGTAGAGCAAAAAGAAAAGATCGTTAAAAAGGAATCCAATAAGTTCTTTACAAAATTTCAACAAATTCAAGAATTAATCATTTAAATTATAATATCAACTTTAACTAAAAAAAAAACAGAATATCAGCTAGTTGAACTTTCTTATCAAGGGATATATAATATACTAATATAGTGTAAATATACTTCAAAATATATAATTTTATCATATGGAATCGTTTTGTGGGCTTTTATACATAATAGTGTTGGATTTTCGCAATATGCAAAATAATCGTACAAGCAGCCTCTTAACAATTTCAATTTCAAGTGCCCATGACCAAATATGAATAATAGCCCCTATAAATCTACTAAAAGATGGAAAAAGATAAAGAAAAAAAAAAACAATTTTCGTGACCAAAAAGAGGAAGAAGAGGAAAAACATTTTTTGATTTTGTAAAATCTATATTATAGGTTTAAGACCAAAGAAAAAGATATATTTTTTTAAAAAAAAGTCTTTTAAAGTATTGGCCCAAATAATAGAAAATAAAAATATATAAATGGGCCCTAAAATAGTGGTCTATTTAATAATGAAAATGATTAAAGACTTTTAAAATGGTGATCCACTTAATAAAAGCAAAAAGAAATTAAGATTTAAATACAGAAATCCACTTAATAAAACAAAAAAAACTCCTAAAAAATTAAAAGATCCCCTAAAATTGATGGGCCAGTATTGCCCCATTTGCCCAAGGATGAGGCTGCGTACAAGCATTTCAAAAATATGTTATAATTATTACTAATTTTTTTTAAAAAAAATGTACAACTTATTATCGACCTTTGTTGAAACTATGGTGATTAAAGTTTCATCAGAAAATCCACAGCAAAAAATTATGTCACAAAAGAAAGTTGGCAATATATTTAAAATCATTTATATAGAACTATAGATATAACAGATCAATGGACTGGTAAATTTTAGCACATAATTAATGGCGGTTACTAGAGTAAACAACATCACTACAATAAAACAAGACAAACTATGTCCAAATTTTTTGATATAAATTTTGGGTATTCTAATGAAATAGATCTTTAGTCTATTACTAGTAATTAAAAAAAATTATGCATTTACTCAAAGAACATAAATCTCTAAAAATGTTTTTGGGGCTAAAGAATCAGGGTAACAATTTATTTCCCACTAAACTTCTATATAGCACCATTTTTACATGCATTTTAGACCTAGTGTTAATTCTACCCAAAATAAAAGTTTCAGATTTAATTACACATATTACAAAAGTTAAAACCGTATTTCTCCTTAATAGATAGTTTAGTCAGTATACAATAAACCAATAGAAATAAAAGTTCAAAACAGTGTTGTCCCAATAAATGCTGATTCAGACCCGCAAACGAACCCATACGTTAAACCCAATAACCCAATGTAAATTCTTTGTCCTTAATTTTTTCCTTGTAATCGAGATTTCAAGATCAAATTTTTTAATTCATTTGCTTGATTCTTTGGTTACTGATTTCTTGACTTAGAGATTTCGTGGTTAGTAAGATCGATTGAAAGTCTTTTGATGATTCTCGGTTTCATTATCAATTTCTTATCATAATCAGTTTTTCCAAAACGACAAATCAGTTTCTCGAAGATGACGAGTGCATCTCTGATATTGATTTGATAGTTAGATGAGTTCCAAATTTTAGAGCACCCTAACTGTCGATTCTGGATCTACCAAAGCATTTATCATGAAGAACGCAGATTTTGGGAAAGCTAAGTGTGTGCTCAAGATGAGAGTTGATCACTTCATTCTCCATAAGTAAATCTACTTACTTCAGGCATCAATGAACTTCATGCATCATGTTACAGTTTCAACTTGCCTAATTAGATTTTAATCCTTTTGTGTATTTTGTGTATTAGACAACATAAAACCAAATCTTAGAATTCTAAATGAAGATGCATGGGAGACTGAATAGAGAGATGACGATGCATGGATGGTTGGACAGAGAGACATACGAAAGCAACCAGGATGGAGTATGAAAGCGAGTCATCACGTGTCTAACAGATAGATGACTGTGAGTGCGATAGAAATGGAAAGAACCATTATGTGAGGTGTTTTCATTTCTGACTGATCGCGAAAAGATACTAGGTTTAGGTATAGTATATAAGAGATGTGAGGAAGGTTGAGCGGCGGCTAACACTCCTAATTCTTGTCAAACTGAGCTGTGAATCTGTGAGAGAAAAAGATCTTTAGAGATTCATTGAGAGTGTGTGTGAGAATTCTTTTTGTGTTTGTAAGAAACTTATATAAGAATTTTGTAAGAAAAGTTTATATAAATGAAGCGAATTAAGCGTTGGGACCGGCTCTTTCCGATCAATTGTTTCATTGGTATCGGAGCCATTCACCTAACCAAATCAGGTGTGATCCTGAGGTATGTATGGAAGACAAACCCCAGTTTGTGACAGTCAGAGAGCCTTTAATGCTAGATCCAAATAATTACGGTCATTGGAAGGTTTAAATCACTCAGATCATCAAAAGTATTGATGAAGAAGCTTGGGGAGCAGTTGAAGATGGGTGGACACCACCAACAATGAAAGTTGGAGAAGATGTCGTACCAAAACCTAGAAAGAGCTGTACAGTAGAGGAGAAGGCAGAATCGAAGTTTAACTCCAAGGCTCTGTAGTGATATTCAACACTCTGGCGCCAAATCAGTTCAATCAAGTTCAAGGGTGTACAACTGCAAAAGAAGCATGGGATATACTGCAAGTTTCATTTGAGGGAACATCCAGTGTTAAACGAACAAGGATTGACATGCTGGCTACTTGGTTTGAAGCTCTCACAATGGATGAACATGATATGATCAAGGATTTAGTAGTAAGCTCAGCACTCTGTCGCACAAGGCACTGGTTTTGGGTAAGACTTATAAGGACAAGAAACTGGTGAAGAAATTTTTGCGTTGTCGTCCACCTAAGTTTCATAGACATCGTTCTGGCTTGAAGTCACACAGAATTCTGACAATATGAGCTTTGCACAAGTGGTTAGTATGATGGAAGCCTATGAAATTCAACTCAATAAGAGAGTCGAACCACATCATGAGAAAGGAGTGGCTCTAATTGCTGAAGAAAAATTAAAGCAACCTATGGCTGATCTGGAAGATCAAGTTGGATTAATTGTCAAAAAACATCTCAGAAAATTTGAAAGAGGTCAAAAGAGGGACAATCGAGTGTTGGCTAAACAGGGAAATAATAAAGGTCAACCAAGTTTTGACAAACAGTGTCTGGAATGTCAAGGTTATGGTCACTTCAAAGCTGATTGTCCTACTATTCGAAGGAAGATGACTTTAAAGTGTTTTGAGTGTGAAGGTTATGGTCATATGAAGTCAGAATGTGTGGGTACATTTAAACGAAAGGACAAGAATGCTCTTGTCAGCTGGAGTGAAAGTGACACAGAAGATGAAGAAAATGACAATGACCTAGAGGCATACTGTGCTAATTTCAGTATAGTTGAAATGACATATGGCAAAGTGACTGTTCAAGGGGAACATACATATGTCAACTTCACTGCTCAAAATTCAGATTCAGATGTGGACACGGAAGATTAAGATGACTTAGGATTATCTCCTGCTAATGAAATGCAGACTGTGTGCAGGAACCTGGTAGAACTTCAAGAAAAGAACCTTTCATTAATAACTGAAACAGAAAGGTTGAAGAGACTGTTGCAAAAGCTGGAAACGGAACTTGAGCATGAGAAAGCCAAGAATCAAGAGTTAGAGGGTCGATTGTCAGGTCAACTCAAAAATATCAAGTTGCTATCAAGCGGTACAAAGGATCCAGAAAAACTCCTGTAGTATAGAATAACTGACAAAGGTAACAGGGGTTTAGAATATCGTGGAGCAGAAAATACTACAGCAAGTACTGTGTTTGTCAAAGTAAGTAACACTGACTTAGGATCAACATCACATCAGGATTTTGAAAGAGTGGGTCGGGAAACCATTCACAATAAGGATCAAAACCGTTCAAGATACATTTCAAATCACGGGAGTGCTCGAAGACAACAGTACAGTCAGAATTATCGTTCGTATAGGCAACAGAGGGGAGTTCAACGAAGCAGGTTTGGGCATCTTCAGAGGTTTGGGAAGAAACAGAAGACTGGTAAAAGACAGTAGTTTAATCAAGATCTGTGGTTTGGCTACGAAGAAAGTAACAAACGTCTGTTCACTGACTATAGATATCAACCTCCTGATTGTTGGTACTGTGGAAAACTTGGACATATAAGATCAATGCTACAGGTTTCAGAAGCGTATGGATAGTATCATAGATCAACAGAGGTACCATAAAAATTCTAAGAAGTCTGGAAAAACATGGATTAAGAAGCAGGATATGTACTGCCAAGTAACTTTTACTGCTGGTAAAGGTAATCGAGGAACTTTCACAAGTGATTGGTATTTTGACAGCGGTTGCTCAAGACACATGACAGGAACAAAAAAAATCTGCTAAATTTTCAGAAAAGTTTTGGTGGTAAAGTTACATTTGGAGGAGGTGCAAAAGGTGATCTCAAGGGAAAAGGAGACACAAGTGGACCATTACAGGCTGAGTTAAGAGATGTTTATCTGGTTGATGGTTTGAAACCAAATCTTATCAGCATCAGCCAGCTGTGTGATCAATATCTTGATGTAACTTTTACCAAGCTTGGGTGCAAGGCTTACAACACTCAAGGAGTTGCTGTTCTGGAGGGAATTAGATTTGACAATGACTGTTACATGTGGGTTTCTAACAAGAAATGTCTAAGTACCATTCAAGAGAATGAAAGAAAGATGTGGCACCAATGATTGGGACACATGAATTATCAAACTATGGTGAAACTCGCAAATTAAGAGGTTGTTCGCGGAATGCCAACATTTCAATGTTCTCAGGAGTTTATTTGTAGACCATGCAACATGGGAAAACAAGTCAAAACCCAACACAGATCTGTTCCGGATGTAAAATCCACAACACCTCTGGAATTGGTTCACATGGATTTTATGGGACCAATCCAAGTAATGAGTTTGGGAGGAAATAAATATATACTAGTGATGGTAGATGATTTTTTCATGGTATACATGGGTCAGATTTTTGAGAGAAAAGAATGAAACCTTGGACAGCTTTAAAATTCTGGCGCTGTAACTTAAGAATGAACGCAATGGAATCAAGACCATTAGAAGTGATCATGGTGGTGAATTTCAAAGTGCTGTGTTTGAGCAATTTTGTGGAACTCAAGGTATCATTCACACAACTCCACGTACTCAGCTCCACGTACACTACAACAGAACAATGTAATATAACAAAAAAACAGAACTCTTCAAGAGATGGCCAGAGCTATGCTCCATGGAAATGGTGTAGCAGAACACTTTTGGGCAGAGGCTGTGAACACAGCCTGTTACATCATCAACAGGGTGTATGTCAGAAAAGGCACAAACAAAACACCATATGAACTATGGAAGGGAAAAACGCCAACTGTCAGCTATTTTCATGTTTTTAGGTGTGTTTGCTATATCTTAAATGATAAAGATCAACTCAGAAAGTTTGATTTTAAAAGTGATTTTAAAAGTACAACATTTCGAGTATACAATAAGTGTACTCTATCTGTTCATGAAACTATCAATGTGGTGTTTGATGATGCATCCTCGCCCAGGCTTGAAGTCCTACCCGCTACTTCTGATGAATCAGAACCACACGTCACTGAATCAGGTCCTAAATCACAGGAAGAGGATCAAGATCAGAAGGATCTAGAAGTTCATAGAAACCACTATAAGGAAGATGTAATTGGAGAATTACATAGTGGTCGAATAACAAGAGGAAAACAGATAAACTTCAAAGATCTGTCTGAAGGAAGAAAAGGTACTATGTTGATTCAGTTTGCATGCTTTGTCTCAGTCACAGAACCAAAAAATCACAAGGAAGCTCTTCAAGATGAGTTTTGGATTGAATCAATGCAAGAAGAGATAGGTAACTTTGAAAGACTGAATGTTTGGGAATTGGTTCCTAGACCAGAAGGTGTGAACATTGTTGGGACTAATAGATTTTCAAAAACAAGATAGATGAAAATGGGGTTGTGGTTCGTAATAAGACTCGCTTAGTGGTTCAAGGATACTCACAAGTGGAAGGAGTTGATTTTGATGAAACATTTGCACCAGTAGCAAGGCTTGAATCAATCAGATATTTGTTAGGAATGGCTTGTAAACATAAGTTCAAGATCTATCAGATGGATGTAAAAAATGCATTCTTAAACGGTTGGTTGCAAGAAGAAGTTTATATGGAGCAACCTAAGGGATTTGAAAGTCCTGAACATCCTGAGTATGTTTACAAGCTTCACAAAGCACTACATGGTCTAAAACAGGCTCCTTGAGCATAGTATGAGAGAGTGGCTACATTTCTCACTAAAAAGGATATTCTCAGGGAAATGTAGACAAGACGCTGTTTATTAAGAGTTCAGAAACAGACTTCATGGTAGTTTAGATCTATGTCGATGACATTGTGTTTGGTTTCACTAATCAAGAGTTAGTAAAAGACTTTGTCAAGGTCATGACTCAATAATTTGAAATGAGTATGTATGGTGAACTGAGCTATTTCTTGGGTCTTCAAGTGAAACAGACAGATGCAGGAATTTTTGTTAGTCAGAGTACGTATGCAAAAAACTTGATAAACCGTTTTGGTTTGGCATCCCGAAAAGGAGTTAGAACACATATGACCACGATATAGAAGTTGTCAAGAGATGAGTCAGGAGAAGATGTTGATGAGAAACTCTATAGGAGAATGATTGGAAGTCTACTATACCTGACAGCTAGTCGTCCGGATATATGCTATGTTGTGGGGGTATGTGCTCGATATCAGACTAAGCCTTAGAAGTCACATCTTCTAGCAGCCAAGAGGATTATCAAGTATGTTAAAAACTCAGTTGGTGTGGGTATCTACTTCACTAAAGACACAAACATCAGTCTGGTAGGATACTGTGATGCTGACTCGGCTGGTTCATTAGATGACCGAAGAAGTACTAGTGGAGGCTGTTTCTTCATAGGTAGCAATCTGATCTCTTAGTTACGTTGGAAACAAAACAATGTATCATTGTCTACCGCTGAGGCTGAGTACATTGTCCTTGGAAGCTATTGTACACAGCTTCTGTGGATGAAACAAATGGCTGATGATTACGGTACTCCTTTTACACCCTTGCTTATTCACTGTGATAACCAAAGTGCCATAAATATTGCCAAAAATCCTATTTTACACTCTTGAACTAAACATATTATAATCTGACATCATTTTATTTGAGAACTAGTTGAGGAGAAACTAGTCGTTATCAATCATGTGAATTTTGAATCTCAACTAGCTGATATTTTCACTAAACCACTAGACTTTAATCGTTTTATTCAATTAAGATCTGTTATTGGTGTTTGTGAAATCTAAATTGTTCCTCGAGTGTGTAAAGTGTTGACAGGGACAGGATAATGGCTAAATTGTACAGATAAACCTCTAGAGTTGATGGTATATACGAGATTATGTACGCTGTGGAAAATAGTTGTCTGTCATGCCGTTCTGTTTAAGGATTTGTTTGGAGACAAGGTACTGTGATATAGGAGGTCAAAGAGTTGAGGAAAACAACTGTATCAGCTGATTGATAGTCAACGTGATATCACTGATACAGCGCTGTGTCACTCACTGACACAGTGGTCTCTTAGATGAACAGTGAATTATGAAGTCAAGTGATATTCATGTTCTGTCTGTTGAACCGTGAGCAACAAATAAAAAACAAGAAATGATCTGTTCAACCCAGTGTGTGCTCTTATTTGCTAAGGACTAACACAAAAGAAAATCCAGGGGAAGGAGTCCTTGCACACAGTCAGATGTTTCTCCAAAGGAAATCCAGCTGCCTGTTGCACAATAACCAGAATCTGGATGCTGTCTAATCAACAGGATAAAGGTATGACTGGTGAAAGACTAGCCACAGAAGCCAATACGTATATGGTGTATACTTGAAGAAAAATGATGTACTAGACAATGGCTATGAGTTTAGTCCATCTGTCCGCTCATACACAACTCGATGTGGAACGGAGCTCTAAAGGTAACATTACTCTAAGTTTATCAGTAATAGAAATTAAAATGGAAGAAAAAAGGGGCTTCACATGATTTGATAGTGTGTTGGGTCACTCAATGCTGGATTGAAATAAACTGAATGAATTGTCATTGGCGTTCTATTTGGCCTGTCAAGGCCCTGTGTGTATCAATGATCGGTGTGTTTCTTAAGTTCACGGGAATGAAACAATGGGCTTGCAAGCCCAATATTGAGAGGAATATGAAACGAGCAAAGTTTGAGGGAAAAGGAAATTAGGGTTTCTTCATCTACATAGGGTAGTGGAACTGTCTTGTCACTCCCAAACACGCTTCCATCTGAAAATTCTCTCAATCATTTTTCTGTCTCACGAATTCCTCTTCTGTTCTCCAACATCGCCATGAAATCCGTTTTATCCTCTCTATCAAGGCTCGATGGTCACACACCAGATTCTCTGTGCTCAGAAGGTGGCTCCTCTTCCTCCTCACACATGCAACCAACGCCTCTGTCGACCAAAACCTTAGGTACAGAGAACATTGCCGCCTCTGTAGAGAATCAATCTCCGGTGAAGTCCAACTTGAACGAAGAACCAGAAGGGTCAAAACCGCTCATGTCATCTGAAGCGACGGCACAAGATCAAGTTCCTCCTGTCTCTTCGTTTTCTCCAGCGCCTCAAGGTTCTCCTATTTCATCTCTGCTGCGCCAAGTGCAAGACCCTCCTGCTGCAAAATCGACATCAGAGAAGACGATGTCGATTGACAACCCTCCAGTGTTGCATCTATCTGAAGACTCATTAGAAACATCTCTGGCCAAAACCTCAGCGACTACATCTGCTCCACCGATCGTGTCTTGTCTTCGTCAATGCCGTCAGACTCAGCCACATATCCCTCCTCGCAAGCGACTAAAAACCAAGCACACGGATTGTGCTCCAAAGATCAAAGAAGAGATCTCTGTCCGTCCAAATTCCTCTTCGGTCGTAGAAAGGTACCACATTTTCTCTACTCAAAAACAAATACTGGAGAAGAGTGTACTCGATTTTGCTAAGGAGGCAAAGGTTAAGGAGGTTGTTGAAAAGGCTGGTTTAATGAGAACTGTGACTGACATCTGATATGTCTGGATTTTAACGCTTTTAAGGACCATTCTTAGAGTTATTTTCCATCCATATCATAGCATTTGCATCATTTTAGAGTCCTTTAGGGTAACTTTCATTTTGTGCACTTGCATACAATACATTCTACATATGGAGCGGATTTAGGTGTTTTAAGGAGCATTTTGGAGCCAAATGGATGCAAGGAATAGGGTAGGCAAACTTAGAAGACTTGGATGAACAAAGAAGAAGAGAAGCCNTAGGCAAACTTAGAAGACTTGGATGAACAAAGAAGAAGAGAAGCCAAAGCTTAGACTCCCTTGCACCTCAGCCTCGCACTACCAAGGGCGAGGACTGACTAAAGAACCTTGCC
>OVBA01006386.1:0-17128 GCA_900406435.1 Lepidium aucheri
CTAAAAGGGAATTGTGAATATTAATTTTTATATATAAATAAATACATAGACGATTTTTCAATACTTTTCAACCTTTCTCCAATTTAATTTTTTTTTTCGTTTACATCAAGAACATTCAAGGAAAACAAACAAAGAAGATGAAATTTTTTAAATTGAATGTGTTAATATTTTATTTTACTATTATTAGCTTGAAATCTTATCATATTATATAAAATAAGGTTTCAGAAGTTAGTAATAAAGAGATTTTTCAAGTGTCAAACTGAACCATCCAAAACTGTAGAGTAACGTATAAATTTCTAAGACATTATTCAAAATATATATTAAGCATTATTTAATAAAAATATACCCGTATCTAATATCATATACCGATGTCCATTATATGCCTAATTTGAAATATTTCTCTAAACAAAGTACTTCCTTTAAAGAATATAGCTATATCATATACAAATGTCCATCATATGCCTAATTTGAATATTTCTCTAAAACAAAGTACTCATTTTTATGAATATATTGTGGATGTCTATTATAAGCATACTAGACATTAGGCGACATTAGGCCCAATAGTAATTAGGGTTAAATCCTAGTCTTGTATCATATATATGTCTAACTCATTGTTGGAATGAAATACAACCTAATTTATTCATAATACGTTATCAGCACGAAACCCTAGCCATCCAAGCAAACCATGAAACCCTACCTATCTAAGCAACCTATAAAACCCTAGTTGTTTGAGCAAACCTGAAACCTTAGCCACCTGAGAAAACCTTAGTAAGTCTTTTACAAATCCAAATATGTGTTTTCATAATCATTAAATCTGTTTTTGCTTTCACTTTATTATTCATCAAACCTAAATTTTATTCTTATAATTGAAACTTATTGATGAATCATTTAAATAATTTCATTGTTATTTATTGTTCATTTTTTTCAATTGAGTCATACGATTAATCATCATGTTTGTTTAAATCAACTTATTAATATTTCGGTTTGCTCGTAAATTTTATTTATTTGTTATTATTGTTTGTAATTGTTAAGTGGCAAAACAGTTGATTTTGATGTCAATTTTATATTATTTTCTTCATAGTGCAATTCATGTTGATTTGTTCATTATCATTATCATTGCAATTTGATTTTAGTGTCAATTCATATTTCTATTGTCATGATGACTTGTTCATTATCATCGTTTTGTAATACCGTGCAATGTTTATGTTTATTTTATTTATATTCTCGTTTTTGCTATGTCAATAATTAAGAAATTAATTTTTATATGATTATTTTAAAATTTAAAGCTATTCCCATCACCCGATTTGGCTTGGTAAAAACACTGATGTGTTAGTTTTAATTGTTGTTTTCATTTATCTTGTTAGTACGTGATTTGATATTTATTTAAGCAAAGATCATGATTGATTATATTTTAATATAATATAAAGTTAATTTTTTATTTAAATCGAATTTATATATTATATATTTACCATCAAAATAGAGACGTTTAGATTTTATATTGGTTTAATGTTTGATAATTTGATGGTTAAGCATTGTTTTGAGATAATTTTAATAGAAGATATAAACTTACCTAAATTATTATGTGATTGAAATTTTGTATATTTATTTTGAAAATAATTTTATCCAAATTTTGAGAAGATTTTAGAAATTTTTTTTCAAAAAAAATTTGTGTAGATTTTAAAAGATAAAAGGTTTTATGATATATTACATGAATAGATTTTTACACATTCGTAATTTTGTACAAAATAATTATTTCATAATTTTCTCAAAGTTAATCATTTTTCATAAGCAATGAAAAAGTCAAATTTCACAATGCTTGAATTTGCGGCACTTGACATCACTAGAAAGAACTATTTGTCTTGGGTATTAGATGCTCAAATGCATTTTGATGCAAATGAATTTGGTGAAACAATCAAATAAGAAAATAAAACATCAAGTTAGCTCAAGCAAAAAGATATGATATTCTTTCGTCATCACCTCCAAGAGGGTCTCAAAATGGAATATTTGACTGAAAAAGATCCACAGAGGCTTAGGAGCAATCTAAAGGAAAGGTATGATCACCAGAAAATAGTGATATTACCTAAAGCTTGTTATGTGTGGATACATCTGAGACTACAAGACTTTAGGTCTATACATGAAGTAACTCATCTTGTTCAGAATTACCTTCACACTAAAATTATATGGAGAGAATATCACTAATGCAGAGATGTTAGAGAAAACATACTCTACTTTCACGCAAATAATATTGTCCACACAGTATCTTGAAAGTATTCTAAACTTATTTCATGTTTACTTGTGGCTGAGCAAAATAATGAGCTATTGATGAAATATCATGAATCAAGTTATACTGGTTCTGCTCTATTCCCTGAAGCGAAGGTGACATCTTACAATTGGAAAGAAGAATACCTTGCGAATAATAATGGCCGAAGAAATGGCTATAGACGTGGTCATGGTCGTAGTCGCGGTTGTGGAAAATGATATGAATATGGTCATCGAGATTATGGAGTTTTTTTTAAGAACTCTTATTCTCAAAAAAATGGGAAGATAATGATAGTAAAAAAAAAGCAATGAATGAGAATACAAAAATTGTTTGTTACTGTTGTGGAGGAAAAAGCCATTGGTCCTACACATGTCGTACACCAAAATATCTTGTAGAACTCTATCAACAGTCATTGAAACAAAAAAGAAAGAAAGGGAAAACAAATCATGTGTACGAAGATGGCAAAGATGATTGTGGTAATGATGTTGATTATGGTGATACAACTCACCTAGAGGCTGCTGATTTTAATGCATAAAAAACACTAGTAATTTTTACTTTGAAATATGACTATTTAAAAAAGTGATATTAAATTCGGGATGGATAACCTAGTCTTATCATCTCAAGAGGGAGAATTAGATAATCTCACTCTAATCTAAGCTAAGCATTAAGTTTATTATGCTTCCTCTTCAAAATAGAGGTTATAAATCATGAAAATGTCACTAATGTTTGGCATAGCCGATTAAACCACTTCTGGTTTAAACAATGATGCGAAGAAATAATCAAAAGTTTATCTAGATTTTGATGTTTAATAAGGGAAGTTCAAAATAACTCCATTAGCTAAGCAATTTTTGCTAGTATGTATGCAAAGAGATATTGTGGACTGATCACCCACTATATATTCTTGTTATCGATTTACAACCTAATGTTTGTAAGGGTACTTGGTTAATTGATAATATTGGTTAAATTCATGTCTAAAGTCTTAAATGACTACTAAATGTTCATTAATTTGTATCAGGCCAACATATAATATGTTACCCCATTATAATTGGTTTAGGTTAGAAACCATATATATTCCATCTGAAAGTTTGTGGATATGAAGTTAGTCCATCATAGTGATATATCATGGAATCTCAAAAGAGATTTGAAATATATGTTAGATATGAGACTCCCTTAATATTTGAACTTCTTGAACAATAAATAAGAGATTTAATGATTGTTATTTCACTGAGTCAATCCTTCCAACATTAGGGAAAGAAAATATAAAGCTGGAAAAGATGTTATGAATATATTGTGGATGCCCATTATAGGCATACTAGACATTAGGCTCAATAGTAATTAGGGTTGAACCCTAGTTTTGTATCCCTATATATATATGTAACTCTCTATTGGAATAAGATACAACCTGATTTATTCACAATACTCCTTCTATTTTTATTAATTGATGTTTAAGGATTTTCAAAAATGTCCATCATATGCCTCATTTGAAATATTTCTCTAAACAAAGTATAAACTACTCTTATATTTTACTAATTGTGTTTTAGAATTTTCACAAATATTAATAAATATTGTGAAATGACATATTATCAAATATGTCATTACTTGAAAAAATCAAATATTTAAAAAGAAAAATATATATATATATATAAACAAAAAGAAAAGAAAAATTCTAAGTCAACTATGCATTAAAAACCTAACTCATCAATCTATGAAAATGGAGGGAGTATAATATACAATATAGTACACCTCATACCATATGTAGTAATTAATTATCGTATTATCAAATTGGTTAATTCTTAGTACAATCATGTCATAATTATATAGTATTTAGTTATTGTTGATGGTATTTTATGATATAGATCATCGACACATGCTTTATTGTATCTTGTTTAGTTTGAAAATTCATTGCTCTTATCATGTCTCCACACAGTATCAATGCAAACTGTGACTGTTTATATTTTTGTTGTTAGTTTTATGAGTTAGTATAACCTTTTGTTCTTTGTACTAATTTAAACATATTTTTTTACTATAAATAGTATTAGTTTAATGTTTAAAGAGTACTTTTATTTTTCAATATTTGATAGATATTTTGAAATTCACACCTATTAACAAAAAATATAAAATTAACATTTTAAACTTATTTATTATTTTAAAAGTAATAGAAAAATAATTGAAAGAGAGAGAGAAAAAAAGAGAAAAGAGAGAGAATTTGGTGAATATACAAAAAATAATCACAAATTAGGTAGCTACCACCTTTGTTTTTTTTAATTAAACTTGTAACATAGCATGCAAGATTAAATGATCATAATAACATCAGTTTCATAAGACAATTTTGTTTGTTGATAATGCAATGGTAAAAAATTAATTACCCATGAACCCATTAATAATCTGATAACATTTATATTACATGTTATCTCATATATATCCGCTAAAACATATATATTATCTGAAATATATATGTTGTATGGTAATATATATATATTATATATTATCGATGTAACACAGATTTTATTAGCTACCTAATATATTATCTGGTAGAGCATTTTCACACATATATGATTAACAAATAATTCATATATGAGTAACACACTTATTATCTGGTAATACACTTTTTATCCTGTAAATACATATATCACCTATTAACGTATTTATTATCTTATAAATGTGTATTTGATTAGAAAATATATTGTGCGTCAACAGAGATATTACCTTACTAACACATAGTTACTTGTTAAAACATTCCCTATCTAATAACAAATTTATTATCCTTGGTAAAATTATCAACTCATCTTCATATTTATCTTCTTCATAAACAGAAAAATATTTGATGAGTATGGAACCTAATCAAGGAAATCCAAGAGAGATAGAAGCATCAAGATTTCGAAAGCTTTGGAACATTAAAAACTAGATCTATTTCAATAAAATAAATAATAAAGTGGGAATTTCAAATTTTTGAGGCAGATTTATTTGCCAAAAACTTTAACTCTAATCTAGATTATCTTATAGCTGTAACAACCCAAAAATCTTCTTCTTCTTTGTCATCTTCTCTGCGAGATTCTTCTCAAATTTGCCTCTCGTCATGATCACTTTGTTTGAGACGAAAAAAATTGAAAATATGGATTTATTTAGAGAAAGGTTTAAGAACAATGGCTTTAAAAATTGAGAGTTTTGATATAAAGAAAGCCATTGATGTGGATGAGAAGGAGACGCCATTGATGTGGTGCTAAGGAGAAGTAGAGGAAGATTGTCTTTTTTGGAGAGATGTAGGGGCATATGCTTCTTTGAATAGTGGAAAAAAGTAAAACAAAATGAACAACATAATAGGGATTTCGATTTTTATAGACAGATCTATATGCCAATTCAGGTAGATTAAAGGAGAAGATATTTTGATGGAAGAAGTTTGGAAAAGAAGGAGATAAGGAGAAGAGAGAACTTGAGAAGTAAGAGAAGGGAAAGAGAGGGACAATCTAGTAATTAGTGTGTATGGGTCCCTAAGTGGCTTAATTAAGAAAATAAAAGTGGTAGATTGTAAATTTCAACTTAGTTTTTGTATATCCCAGCAAATTTTTCTGAAAAAATAAGTAAGGATAAAACAAGAAATATTTAATCAAATATACACTAGAATTTTTTTTAATCAATTATGCATTAGAAGTAGAAATATAAATTTTAAAATAATTTTTTCTTGAGAATATCTATATTTTTGAAAAAGAGGGAGTACATTAGAATAAACAGGTTCATGGTACTAAGTTTTGTATTTATTGTGTTAGTATAACAACTTCTTCTTACTAATTTTCTTTAAAAAATATTCTTGCCTCGTACTACATGTTAATTAGTTTTAGATTTAGTTTTATTCTCACTTATAGTGGTTTTTTAATATCTCAAAGTCATATTTCTCTTTGATAATTTGTTTAATGTGCTAATGCTAATAAGAAATACTATTTGTTTAATTATTACCGCAAAACAAGATCTTAATATTTTTTTATTGTTTTGGTTTGATGAGTTATATATTTTGTATTTGATACGTTCATACCTTAATATAACAATTTTATTCATACTTTAATATAACAATTTCATTCGTGCTAAGGATTTTAGTTTACAGAAACAACATATAAACTACTTTGAATGCCACAAAGTCAATTTTCTAGTTAATAAGTTATTGTGACAATATTGACAGAAGATTCGATTTATTAAGATTTTCATGATAAACGTCTTTATTTTAGCAAATGAGGTTCATCTTACTATATATGCTATGTTCAAATACTTTCGTGTTTTACAGATTTCCTTGATACTTATTGGTATAAGTGAAAATATATTAATATCCATTATCGAATTCTCTTAGAAGCAATGTTGACAACAAAAAAACAATTATTTTGATAAAGAAAGAAAACTATATGCAACATTACTCAAGGACCTTCAAATAAACACATAACCACACATTATAGTAGAATTTGAGTTTTGCCTTCGGTCTTGCCGAAAAAAAATTCTTGCCAAATGTTTCTTATAAAAACAACTACTTTTACCTATTATTCACTTATATTATATGACAATTTATGTCATATAATTTCAACTATTATATATATGAAATTAAATATCACAAAAATATACAAGAGATCAAATATATTTAAAATTCAACGGAGAAATATGTTAAAAGATTCAGTTTAGCAAAATCCACAAAGACTCAAAACGATAACATTTCAACTAATAAACATGCAAAAGACAAAAGGCATGTATAATGAAAGGCTAAGGACGCAAGTAAAAAAGACTCATCTCACAATTTAAAGTCAAAAGTCTTCTTCACCAGCAGAAAACAAAAGAATGTTAGGAGACATAAATGGTATGAATTGGAGTACAGACTCTGTTGTATTGAGCAATCAATTTAAGCTTCTTAGATCAATAACCACGTGTTAAACAGTGCAAGAGAGATGTGACTTAGGGTTTAAGCGTTATCAATGTGGCCTTTATAAATTGAGCATGTTTCATTGTAACAAAACTTCAGAAGATGAAATAAAATCAAATGCATTGTTCAATTAAAGCTTAAATAAGTTCATGGTATCAGAGCTCATGGACAGATTCATGGATGTTTATGTACAACCAATACTAAATATTGCTAACTGTATGAGAATTGTGAATCTTTTCTTTCTGGGTAAGGTTTTTTTAGTTTTGTTATTAGAGCAAATGTGAAGTCATCATCAATCATTCAAGTGATTCACATTGGAGGACATACTACAGAAATTGCAAACCCTGACTATGGAACATATGTGAAATCTAATCAAGTAGTTTGAGCATAACTTCTTGGTTCGCTGTTTGAAAAAATTATGGAAGAGGTTGTCAGTGTAACTACTTCTCACAAGGTATAGCTAGCTTTAGAGAGATATTTTACTCATTCTTTTTCTTCTTGTCTCTGTGAGCTTCAATGAAAAAAGAGTGATAAGTGATGACTACATATATAGAAATATCAAAAGCATTTGTGAACAATTAGTAGTTCATACGAGAAGATGAAGGTGTTTGCAATTTTACATGGTCTAGGTCAGGATTATGAACCGACAAAACCTCCATTGAGCGTGCCATGGATACACCTCCTTTTCTGACACTTGAAGACATCATTCATCAGCTTATAAGCTATAATGACATACTGGTTAGGTATGAAACTTCAAACACTATCACACCTCATATGACTAATACTCAGAGAACTAAAACACCTCGCTACTACAACAGTAATACACGAGGTAGAGAAAACCCATATATAAGAGGAGCTAGGGGAAGATAAGCCTTCTCGACACGTGGTAGAGGTTTCTATCAACATATTTCATAAGGCTTAAACTCCTTCATAACTTCATGTTCAGACAATCGACCAATGTGTCAGATTTGTAGAAAGATTGGGCATCCGACATTGAAATGTTGGAAATTTTTTGATGATAATGACTAATATGAAGAGCCTCCACTTGAAAATGTCTTGACTGCAATGAAAATAACTAATGTTACTAAGACTGAAGAACAAGAATGGTATCCTAACACAAGTAATTCTACTTATGTTACTCACACAACTGAAAACCTGCAAAACTCTGAGTTGATATCGTCGTTGATTCGATGATGGTGGGAGATATATGTTACCTTCCAAGCACTCACACATGTTCCTCGAGCTTCCATACATCTTCAGGTAATCTTCCTCTCACAAATGTTCTTGTAAGTCCTCAAATTACAAAGTCTATTCCATATGTCTCAATACTAACTCAAGACTATCTAGTTATTTTAAATTTGGTGGTAACTCTGCACGTGTGAATGACAAGACCACAAAGGAGCTTCTAATTTTTAGAAGCCACCTGATGGCTTGTATATATTGAAGGATGCACCGCTTTAAATATTTAATTCTTCTAGACAAAACATGCTAGTGATAAGGTCTGGCATAAGAGGTTTGGTCATCCTAATCCACAAGTGATTCAGATTCTATCTCAGTCTAAGTCTACCCGCATAAATAAGACCTATGGGGACATGCACCAATCATGTTTGGTTAAGGATTCTGATATTATGTAATGTTTGTTGATGACTACTCTCGGTATTGTTGATTATATTCAATCCATCCAAACTGAAGTCATAATATTATTTAATATTTTTCTCCTTTCAAGCTTTGGTTGAGTATTAATATCCAAGTCAAATACCTAAATTTTAATGTGATTGTGGAGGTGAGTTTCGAGTGCAAGCTTTCTCACTCATTTCTAACAACAAGAAATACAACAGTTAGTTTCTTGTCCAGATACCCCACAATAAAATAGGGGTAGCTGAACATATACATCGATAAAACTCGAGCTAGGCCTCTTAACGTTATTTCAAGAAAATATCCACAAAAGTTTTGTTTGATGAGTCCATGTTTCCCTTTGCTTCTATCTATGGCACACAACATATCTATTCACTCACTCTATTAATGAAAGCGTGGAAGTTAACGTTTGATATTGCTTCACATGTAAAGTCAACATGTGATGACTCTTACCTCTGAAACTGCAACACACATTCTATCTGGTACTGTTGTTGCATTCCCTACTGCTGCCTCTGCAATTCCAGAATTACTCTCTCCACATCCTACAATAAAACCAGCAATACCTCCAGCTTCAGTTCCTGTTCAATTTGCAACTGAACAACCAATTCAACTTTCTTTGGAATCAAGTTCTTCTATGGTTTAGTTATCCATGTCTACTGAAAATGAAGAGTTGAGTTCTAGGTGTACAAAAGTCTTAGATACCGCTTCTATAGGTAACAACTCAGACTCTTTATCTACCAGGATGGATGTTGGTAATTTACACTACAAACAAAATCTACATTGATAGAACATTCTTATAGCATTTTTTACTAGAAGAGCTATCGTAGATGAGTTTGAAAGTTCTGTACTTTATAATAGCATTTTATCAATGCTAACCCAACATTTACCGAGAGGAAAGAAAAAAACATGAGTTCAGAGCGTAATATCTACAATGGGTGGTAACACTTAATAAAAGTTTGGTTTAGGAAAACATTTATCCCCTATTTTTCGGTTTTGGCCAAAAAAGTATTCCCTCTCTTACTCATGACAATATACAGAAAATGACAGTTTTTCTCATATCTCGTCTTCTTCCTCCCATCCACTCTTTCTCCTATGTTTCTAGAATGTTCCTCTACTGCCTTCATCTCCTCAAACAAACCATAATTCCTTATTTTGATCCCCTCCTTATTCTCCTTCTCCTCCTCCTCCTCCTTCTCCTCCTCATCTTTTGCAAAACCATAACACCATAGATTCTCCCCATTACAATCTCTATTAATGGAATGGAGAATCACATTTGTCGTTTTCTCATCATCGTCCATCTCCGGCAAAATCAGCTTCTCTACTACTAATTTTTTTTTATATTGGCGTTATGGAGATCTTTTAGCCAACAACTTTGGGTGTTCGTATGGTCACTCTAAGATCCTAGATTTGAAGATGCTTAACTCATACGACTTTCTCATAACTAATCACGAGGCGTCCATTCTACCAGGCAGTTCTTGCTAACTTCAACCCCGCAGCAACGATCTCGAGAAACTACTTTCGCTAAACTATTTAAAGCAACTGGCAAGACACCATAAATTGGGAATTGAAGAGTCTGGCTCAAGGGTGTCGTGCTAACTCATTCATAATCACTTGGTGTTTGATTAGTGTAGTTGGAACTGTAACAGAGACCAATGTTTTGGCGATATTGAAGGTAATGCTGTGAGTGAAGCTCAGTTAAATCCATCTTTCTGGTTCATTTCTTATATCCAAAGATCCTATTTATCTGATTATTGAATTTGTTGCTTTGTTGTTTAACAGTGTGCAAGACAATGATTTGCCTTAGGGTTAACATTACTTGTTACCACAATCTCTAGCATCAATGTGGAGTCTTTACTAAAACTCATTGATGATCTTTGTCGGTATCTTCCTCCATGAATGGAGAAGTAAGTTATCAGTTTCATCCTTTGTTTTATGTGATTTTTCTATGACAGAGATACTGAAATGCTTTGACTTATGATTGAATCTTTCACATACATGTCTGAGATATATTCAGCTCAGATAAATTTGATCAGTACCCAAAGACATCCCTCATCCATAAATTTGATCTACATAGGCAGGGTTGTAAATAATTAATTGGGAACTCCGAGGATGGTACTTACATTAGCTAGTTATAATTAGTTTAAGACTTCTGATATGCATATTGGATTGGATCTGAACTTATGTTATGTTGAATGAATATGTAAATTGTGTTACTTAATTCAAGTTTATATTTTGCAAAACAGGAACCTATAATATAACAACATATAGCTTTCTTAAAATATATAAAACAACAACAAAATACGCCATAACAAAATAAAGTAAATAGAACTGCTATTGTAAAATGACCTATGATAGTAAACAATACAAATGATCATCACTATTTTTATGAAATTTAGAGGTGGTATACAAAAATTAATAAAAACATTCAAATATTGCTATGTTATCTTAACTTATTGTAGTATATAAAAAATGTTATTGTATAGGTTGAACCTACCATAGTTGTTGATGACATAGGATTAGTGAATTTACTATTATACATGCATGATAACATATATCTCACGCTAACAATGTATATTTTTTTGGTAGTATTACAGTTTTCTTTACCTTCAGAATCATCACAGAACTAGACTTCACAGACCCTATGATCACACGGTTAAAGGTAGGAGTTCAAAAACCAGATCCAAGGTAGTGTTGCTTACTCATCATGTGTCATACCCTGAACTTACCACATTAATAGAGGCATTAAAAGATGAAGGATGGACTGAAACAATGAGGAATGTTATAATTGTATTTAAGCTTAAACTGATTCTTTGGTTCCAAAAACTCGAGACATTAATGTCCTCGATAGTAAGTGGGTTTTTCGAACAAAATTAAATGTTGATGGCTTATTGCATATACTTAAAGCTAGATTGGCTGCTCAAGGTTTCAATCAAGAAGAAGAGATTACTTATTTGGAAACTTACAACCCGGTAATTAGAATAGCAATAATGCGCTTAGTGTTTGATATGATCATGGGCAGCCCGAGTAGTCGATGGGAGGCAACATGCTTATAACATGTTTATAACGTGCTTTATAAACGCTTTATAAAATTGGTAAAGGGAAGAATAAATCGGCTAAGTGGATAAGTGGGCAGTCCAAGTTCAACTACAACACCTCCAAGACATGGAACTAGACTATGGAGCCAAGAAGAAGTGAAGTCAACTCATACATTGATGCTTGAGATGAGTATTCAAGAAGATTAACAAATGGGTGTGTAACTCATTTATCGTCTTCTAGTCTATTCGGCAGGTCACCTCGATGTCGACTCTTCGCCACCTGGGGCTGTAATATTCGTAAATTGGTCCACGGGCATCGCGATAAGTTTTCTGTCCTACTACAGGTGCCGCGACAACCTTAACTTTTTTTTCTTTTCTCGTCGGTACAACCTTGTTTTCGATGTCGAAAAAATTGCCCACGGATACAGAAAAACAGTTTCAACATCAAAAGCCTTGGTGGTGAAATGGTAGACATGTGAGACTAAGAGCCGACATCGAGGTGCCAAACCTTCCCGTCGATGTGAGCTCTTAAGTGAGTTTTATCCCATTGGGTTTTTTTCTTAAGATTATTAATGAGGTATTTGGGTTACACCAACAAGAGACACATTTGTTAATGTGATTCTAAGCCAAATAAAAGACCCAAAGCGTAGCTTAGAATCCAAGGGTTCAATAAAGAGTCAAAATGAGAGTTTAATAATTGTGATAGTTTCAAGACAGCTTTTATTTGCTTTGTCATTATCGAGTTGTCTTGGAAATGTGTCCAAGACTTCTCCTCTTCTCATTTTTTTTATATTTTCACGGTCTCTAAGAGAATAAACAACAAACTTTGAATCTAAAATGTTTTCTCAAATTTTTTCACTCTTTGGTGCGTAATATCCAAAGAACCAATGGAATATTGAAGGCCTTCTGCATCCTTCGTGCAACCTAACGATCCACCTCTTTGACTTCTTCTTCTTCTCCGATCAAGAACAAGTCACCTATCCCCTTCACTCTCCTTTGCAAGCGATGATCATAGGAGGATTTTACCAACTGGTATCAGAGCAAACGCTTCAAAGGGAGTATTTGAAACTCAGTCACTTCATACCTCTTCGTATTCTTCGGTCATCTTCTTATCTTCCGTGAATTTTCTTTTCTTTAAAAAAACCCAGAAAAATATAATACTTGCTTGAACCGATTCGAAACCATCTAGCCATTGTTTGTTCATCCCTTGGTTACTCAGATTCATCATCGATTTTGTTTGTGTGGTGTTTTCCGATCATTCTTGTTGAGCGACTTTTTGTTTCTATCATTGTTGTGATCAGAACTTGCTTGCATTCATCGTGACTCTTCATCTTCTAGGTTCAGATCACATCTACCCATAAGAGTTAGGTTGTTTCGAGCAACTTAGATTGATTAAAGCACTTCACAATTGTTTTAGAATTGTCCGATCATAATCAATTTTATATCACGAGTGTTGGAACAAAATTGACCTTTTGTATTCTTGTTGAAACATCTTGTGTGCAACTTTTCTTGGATAATTTTATTGGTTTTTCTTTGTTTAATTTACAGGAAGGATGTCGCAAGATGATGAGAAGTCTCTGCAAACCGTCAACAACAAGTTGTGGTTCGAAGCAATGGAGAAAAAGGTAGAATGGAAAATCAATACGGTTTTGGATAAGTGGTTTGATGCTTGGAAACAAAAGAACTGACCTGCAACTTTTCTTAAAACACACAAGTCTCCTCCGCACTCTACTCATGAGAAGTCAAATGATGTAAAATCTGGTCTAGACAAACTAGGTTCTCGCCGAGACAGATTTGATAATGGACGAGGAAAGCAGAGTTTCGATCGAGACAAATTGGTTGGTAGATGTTGTGGCCGTGGTGACTCTAGAAATAAGAACCAAGGTGAATAATTTCAGTCAAAGAAACAGCAAGTTGATGATGACGTTAAATGATGGTTGCAAGAAGTGTTTGAAGCTGTGGAAGCAACTCAAAAGGAGAGACGAGTAACTCACCAGACCGATGGTACTAAAAAAGAAAAAAGGGATCTAATTTGCTGAAACATCAAGTTCAACAATGGTGGAGAAGCTCAGTTTGTAGACTAAGAAGCAACCAAAGCCTTACAAGCTTCAACAGTTAGAAAATAATGGAGAAATAGAAGTGACTAGACAAGTGAACGTGTCTTTCTCCATTGGGAAGTATGGGGATGAAGTTTGGTGTAACGTTTTACCCATAGAAGCTAGCCATATTGTTCTAGGACAGCCATGGATCTATGATCGCCAAGCTGCTCATCAAAGTCTTACCAACCGGTACTTACTCCAGCTTGGTAATGTGAAGATCTCACTTATTCTATTATCTCCATTGGAAGCTTATCCGAATGAAGAAGCTAAGAATAATGCAAAAGAGCAAATCGGCTTTCTCAAAACATCATTGGAAGCTAAATGTTGTATTTCCTCCATCCAATCCGATGTTGTGTTTAAAAAACTAACCCTTTTAGAACCAGAACAACCGAGTAGCATTGATCTTTTTTTAAGAAATGCGCCAAGAGGCTTGCCATTGGTTTGTGAATTTGAACAACCATCTAGGTGGCAGCCAGAACATGCTCTCTTGATATCTTCTTGTGATTACTCAAGAAAGCACTGTAAGGAATATTTGATTTGGTACAAATGAGTCCTAATTTATTTGTGTTTGTCTCTGCACAAGATGAAAACGTTTTGATTTGGAAAGTGTGAAAGAATTTCGAGTTCCAAACTCTGTTTTTGATAAAATAGTTCCCTTTTTTGAAGAACTCACAGTTGAGAAGTTTTCTAAGCAAATGGGATTTATGACTGATAAATTTCGTGAATTTAACCCTTCTCTAAGAGTCTCTTTGTGCAGCAATGTGTTTGACGTGCTTAGAACTGAAACTCAATGTGTAGTATTTAAAACTTGACCTGAATTGATTTGCTTGTTTAAGAACATATTGATTAAACCTTGCAAACTGAATGTGAGGGATCACGTGCTTGAAATTAATCATTCAAATATGATCTCGAATTATTTAAGTAATGTAAGTATGAATGATCATCTTGAGAAATTTTCTTTCAATTCCTATCACACATTTGATGTGTTTTCTCTAGTCTTTGTGAAAGAAAAGAAAGGACATGTTAAGAATTCAAAGACAAGGATGACACAAGTTTTGACTAATCAAGTTGATTACGGACCAAGAAAACTATTGAGTTATCACTTTAGGATTTGGAATTGGAAGTACCTTAGGAAAGAAAACCCAAATAGAGGTCCCCGAACTGCTTTGAGGCGCACAAGAAGAGAGGATGACCAAAGATTTAAGCCACCTAATTTGAGTCAAAACAAGCACTAGAATCTTCATCTCTTCATCCTCATTAAAGAAGAGCCACCCGATGTCACTTACAAACAAAAGACGAGATTACACATATACGGAGGTAATTTTTTAGCCCTAGTTTATCTCATGACTACTAACTTACTGTATTTCTTTGGAGATCATTCAGATTTGAGGTCAAATCATTTTCAAGTGGGAGGGGATGATATGATCATGAGCAGCCCGAGTTGTCGATGGGAGGCAACATGCTTAAAATATGTTTATAACATGCTTTATAAACACTTTATAAAACCGGTAAAGGGAAGAATAAATTGGCTAAGTGGATAAGTGGGCAGCCCAAGTTCAACTACAACACCTGCAAGACATGAAACCACACTATGAAGCCAAGAAGAAGTGAAGTCAACTCATACCTTGATGCTTGAGATGAGTATTCAAGAAGATTAACAAATGGGTGTGTAACTCATTTGCACTCCTTTTCCCTTGAATGAGTTTTATCCCATTGGATTTCCTCCTTAAGATTTTTAATGAGGCATTTGGGTTACACCAACAAGAGACCCATTTGTTAATGTGATTCTAAGCCAAATAAAAGGCCAAAAACGTGACTTAGAATCCAAAAGTTCAATAAGGAGTCAAAATGAGAGTTTAATAATGTTATAGTTTCAAGCCAGCTTTTATTTACTTTGTTATTTTCGAGTTGTCTTGGAAATGTGTCCAAGACTTCTCCTCTTCTCATTTTCCTTTATATTTTCGTGGCCTCTAAGAGAATAAACAACAAATTTGAAATCTAAAAATGTCTTCTCAAATTTGTTCACTCTTTGGTGCGTAATATCCAAAGAACCAATGAAATATTGAAGGTCTTCTGCATCCTTCGTGCGAGCTAACAATCCACCTCTTTGACTTCTTCTTCTTCTCCGATCAAGAACAAGTCACCTATGCCCTTCACTCTCCTTTGCAAGCGACAATCATAGGAGGATTGTATCAGTGTTACACACAATTAAGAAGTGGGAAATCAAACAAATGGACGTGAAAAAAACACATTTCTTCATGCAGACCTCACAGAGATTATGTACATGAGGCATCAAGCAAGTTTCATTGAGCCAAGTAAGCCAAATCATTTATGATTTGTTATCTACATAAATCTATTTTTGGATTAGAGCAATCCACTTGCACATTTTTTTAATAAATTCACTACATACTTTCTCGAGTTTGACTTTGTATGTAGCACTTCCAGATCCATTGCTATTTGTATAAATCAAAAATAGTGACGTGATCATCTTTTTATTGTGTGTGGATGATATGGTGTTCACGAAAAATAACTCTGCAAGCCTAGATGCGCTTCTCACTACATTGATCAACAATCTTGCATGAAAGACATAGGAATGTTGCATTAATTTCTTGGAATTCAAGTGCATTTTTACTCAGAGAGGTTGTTCATATTACAAAAAAAATATGCACAAAAAGCTTCAATGAGTGATTATGCTCCAATGCCAACATTGTTGCCTTTGCAACCTGATAGAGTTCCGGATTAAAGTGAACTTTTCTCTCAGTTTTCAAACTTCAATATTTTGCGGGAGGTTTTCATACATTCTTCGGATCCAATATCATCTCATAATCATCAAAGAAGTAGCAATTCATCTCAAAGAGCTCCACATAAGCAGAGTATCGCTCTCTATCTTAAACAACATCAAAAATCAAATGGTTAAATATTGCCTTGAAAGTGTTTTGTGTTCCATCATGTAAAACACCTGAGTTATATTGTGATAACTTGTCCTCAGTTCATCATACTACAAGTCCTGCATTTTGTGCTCGATCCAAACAATTTGATACAAATTAACACTATGTGAGAGAAAGAGTAGCTCTCAGGACACACGTGGTCAAACACATTCCAAGTTACCTTCAACTAGCTAATATATTCACTAAGTCATTACCAGTTGGTGCGTTCTGTTGGATAATTCCAAACTTGGGCATCAAGTTATTTCTAGAAAGAGTTA
>OVBA01006387.1:0-17127 GCA_900406435.1 Lepidium aucheri
GGTTATAAATTGCTAGATTTGGAAACTAACGTGATTTTTATATCCAGAAATGTTGTCTTTCATGAAAAATTGTTCCCTTTCAAGCACAACAATGTGCAGATGTTGGACTTGTTTTCAGATTCTATTTCAGGTCTTAATACAAACTCACAACAAGTTGTATCAGCAGACACAATATCAGACAAAAATCATCATCACACAACAGATGCAACTTCACCAGAACACACAATAATCTCGGATACTGCAACATCACAACAAGCTACATCGACTTTAGACAATGCAATGTCCACAGAGACAACAACGAGTACAGATATTGCTGTAGGGAAAAATAAGAGAAAGGGAAAAACTCTAGCATATCTTCATGATTACCTATGCAACAATACAACAACAGATATCTCTTATCCTTTATCTGCCTATATTTCTTTTGATCGTCTCTCTTTCGAATATATTAACTATGTTTGTTCTGTTAATATGTTTTCAGAACCCACTACTTTCTCACAGGCTAAAAAGTTTGCAGACTGGGTGAATGCAATGAATGACGAGCTACAAGCTCTCCAAAACTCACAAACTTGGAACATTTGCTCTTTACCAACAAACAAATGAGCCATAGGCTGCAAGTGGATATACAAAACAAAGCTTAATGCAGATGGAAGCTTGGAAAGATACAAAGCGAGACTCGTGGCAAAGGGTTACACTCAACAATCAGGGATAGACTTTGTTGATACTTTTTTATCGGTTGCAAAGATGACAACCATCAAAACGTTGCTTGCTGTTGCGGCTGCAAAAGGATGGAGTTTGACTTAATTAGACATTTCCAATGCTTTCTTAAACGGAGACCTTGATGAAGAGATATACATGAACCTTCCTCCTGGTTATACTCCTCGTGAAGGAGAAGTTTTGCCTCCTAATCCAGTGTGCAAACTTAACAAGTCCCTCTACGGCCTCAAACAAGCTTCACGGCAATGGTTCATTAAATTCAATGACGCACTTCAAACACTTGGATTTCAAAAATCTCACACTGACAACACTCTCTTCATCCGTCATCAACAAGGGCAATACATAGCTGTTTTAGTATATGTCGATGTCATAGTTATCGCCTCTGATTGTGATACAGCAGTACAGGACCTGATTCACTCTCTGCATCAATCCTTCAAGCTCAGAAATGTAGGTGCTTTGCGGTATTTCTTAGGCATAGAGATAGCTCGTAACGGTACTGAAATTTCTCTTTGCCAAAGAAAATACACTATGGAACTCTTAGAGGAATCAGGTTTACTTGCCTCAAAGCCATCTTCCATACCAATGGAACCAAGTATTAAACTGTGTCAAGACAATGCAAAACCAGTCCTAGATGACAATGACCAAGCAATGTACAGACGTTTAGTAGGGAGATTAATGTACCTTACAATCACCAGACCTGACATAACCTATGCAGTGAATCAGTTATGTCAGTTTTCTTCACAACCGAAACAGTCCCATCTCCACGCAGTTCACAGAGTTCTTCGATATCTAAAAGGAAGCATAGGGAACAGTTTATTCTACTCTTCCAAGTCTGATCTTATTTTAAAAGCATTCACTGATGCAGATTGGGCTTCCTGCAAGGACACTAGACGTTCTACTTCAGGGTACTGTATGTTCTTAGGAGATTCATTAATTTCATGGAAATCAAAGAAGCAAGAAACAGTTTCCTTGTCTTCAGCAGAATCCGAGTACAGAGCAATGCGGTTTACTGTTAGAGAGGTCAAATGGCTTGTTAATTTACTCAACGAGCTGCAAGTACTGCAACACCAGGCTGTAGCCTTCTTTTGTAACTCCATGGCAGCTATACACATCTCAAAGAATGCTGTCTTTCATGAACGAACAAAGGAAATTGAGCTTGATTGCCATAAAGTCAGAGAGAAGGTGCTGGATGGTTTAATAAAACCTCTTCACATTCGATCTGAGTCTAACATAGCGGACAGCCTCACTAAACCTCTATATCCGACTCATTTCAACAGTTTAGTTAGCAAGATGGCTATGTTCTCTATATACATGCCATCTTGAGGGGGGATATTAGATTAATAGGATTAGTTATAAAACCAAAATTAGATTGGTTTAAGTTGGTTCACTTAATCAGCTGAATGACTATGTATATAAGTCTTCTTCTCTCTTGTAAAACTCAAGTTTTTTGACGCTTAGCTTTTGATTCAATGAAGAGTACGATTCTATCATCTTCTTTGCACAATTCTTTCATCTTTCTTTCACTGTTGTCTCCTCATGAATCATAAAGCTCTAATACTACCTGAGCTTAATAAAGTGTACAAAGAGCACCAAGTCAAACACCTCACTCAAGAAAGCAACAAACACTAACATATCCAACCAAGTGAAACTCCAATTCTCTGAAATATCTACGTGCACGAGTCAAGCTATCGGTGGAGAATCCACTCATCCTCAAAAGAGCGGCCATGTTTAAAAATGGTGACTCCAAAACCACCAATAATGTGGAAATGGATACGAGAAATTGCTCAAATGTTGCTTCCTTTGCAAGAGGCTCACTCATGACCAAAGTTGATGCCCTAATAGATTTGCTTCTTTCTCTAGGGGTGAGGGATCTCATCAATATCTTGCTATTCAAGGTCCCTCAGATGTCAGGAGCCAAAGAAGGTCAACATTTAATTAGCAATTTTCTTTCGAGGCTAGTGATTCTGAGGTTAAGGAGGTAAAAAATTCTTGAGCTGCAAATGGAAAGAGACCCTGAAAAGGAGCATCAAACCGGTGTTATGTCAAGATGGGGACCAAGAAGTGATAAGATCAAGAGTGAAATTTATAAGAAGAAAGTTCTTCATCGAGGAATTATAAGAACCCATCAGATTACACTTTTGATTCGGTTTAGCCAAAACTGGGAGGAGATAAAGAGAATAGAAAGGCTGGACAGAGATCCCACGTATGGCGAGTCAAGGAAAAAACCTTTTGATGCAGAACCTGGTGGTCGACGGGACCTGTCTGTTAATAGGTTGGATGATAATTCAAGCTCTCCTAAGGATTTAAAAGAATATTGAGCAGGACAAGAAGGGCTGTGAAAGTAAGAGGTCCCATGAAGATGATGATGACTCAAAATCAAGCAAGAAAAAATCAAGCAAGAAAATCAAACAAGAAAAGGCAGAAAACTAGCTTTTCTTCTGTTGGATGCAATAACAATGCTAAACAATTTGGAAATACTCAGTTTGTCAATATGACAGCTTAATACCAGCTTAATTCTGGGAAAATTGTATTTACCAGTTCCGTCACTCGGCTCAAGCAAGGTTGGTGGTTAACCATAAACTACCACCGTCGATATGAAGGCAACGGTTTGGAACTGTCAGGAGGTGGAGAATACCCAGACAATTTAACACCTTGGTGATATCATTAGGCAGTATCACCCACATACCTTATTCCTCATGGAGACCAAAAAGAAGAGAGATTACATAGGAAAACTTTGTGATGTACTTGGATTTTCTAATCTTAAGATGGTTAAACTAGAAGGAATTTGCGGAGAGTTAGCTTTGCTCTGGATGAAAGAGGTTAACACTAATGAATAGATATAACCATGTGAAATCTTTTGGATATAACCATGTGAAAATACATTCAAAATTAATGAATAGATATAAAATATTAAATAGTACATAAATGAAAAGAAAAACAGTTCACTAAAGCATGGAACTATAAAATTTACAACCCATAAATAAAAGATTAACTTCATGATCCCATAAACAAATTTCACACGCCGTTAATGTCTTCATACCATTATTGGAACCATAAGAATATCAAAAGTTGTTGAAACTCAGAAACTTGGAAGTTTTACCATTGCACTCATGCTTCTGTTTAATATAAGATAATTTCAAATAATACAATACGTAATGTGCACTCTAAATAAGATACCTATTTGTTTGTCCCCAAATTTTTTCAAGGTACAGTATTGTTTTTGACATTAGTGGGTGGATAATAACAAGCATAAGTTTTAAACCTGTGTTTTGTTTCGCTGTATCTCCAAGAGATATCAAAATAACAACATAAAGATATATAGGCTCACGTTAACGTTTCCGAGAAGTTTCACGTAACATTATGAGTCCATCATCTTTATGTTTATCAAGGAAATAGCAAACTATTCCCAACCGATACAAAGCTTGAGGGTTCTTGCTCAATCATAACTTGTTATATCTTGTATAAGATTTCTTAGGATTGCACCGAGATGGATAGAAGAGGTATTCTTCAGCAGAGAGTCGGCTGAAAACTGGATGTTCATTACATAAAGAATGTAACTTTTTGCATACCTTTTCTGAGATTACTAACATCACATATAGACGAAGCTGCACGATATGCAACGATTGTAATTATAATATCATCAGGTAAAGACAAGATACAAATATCATGTTGTCCATAATCAAAATATAGAGAAGACATAAAATAAAAGACCAAATAAAAATAGAATGTCGAATATGATAAAGTGAAATAGACAATTAAAGCTAATATAGATATATATAAGAAAGATATTAGGATTTCATTGTAGCACATTTTTTTTTATTTTAGATTTTTTTTAAATCATCAAATTAAACTATATTTATTAATTATTAGAGGATATATTATCTTCAAAATTCTATAACAAAAGAAAATAAAATTTGATAAAATAGCGATTAATAACTTAATAGTTATATTAAAATACAATAATTAGTTAAAATGGGAATAAGATAATATATAATTCATGGTACAAATCTTTGATTATTACTATTATGATCATTTATATGATATACATTAGGATTTAAATATTTTACAAATTAAGGTTTAAATAATATTTATAATTTTGAATTATTAATATACTTAATAGTTTAACGAGATTAATCATTTTATTGGATATAATTAGAAGCGGATAACTTAAATACTGATTAACAGAAAAAAGTATTTATCGAGTAATTTGTAAATATCCTAAAGTATAATTTAAAAAATTATATAACTTGAAATAATAACAATAAATAAGAAAAAAGAATATATATTATAATTCAACAGTCAACATATTTTAAAGGTTATCCCTATTTAATAATTAAAAAAAATATTACTGTAAAACAAAATAAAAATAAGTTATAATCGTTATAATCATAAAGAAAAACAAAGAAGAAAGAATCAATGATTATCTCTAGAAAACGGCAAAATTTAGAGTGTGAGAAGATGGTGAAGCGACAATTGCAGCCGGAAAAAATATTCAGGCAACCACTAACCCACACGATTTATATAGATAGCAAGCTCCGCCCACCGTCCATCTAATTATAGCACAAAATCGAACCGCTGAATTCAGAAAACAAAGAAAAGAAAATTGATTCGCTTCATTATTCTCCCACTTTTGAATAAAATAGCAGGAGGGCCACTGTTTATGGATAGGACGAAATCGCTCAGGCCCAAAAAAGGAGAATCCAATAAGAAGAAAGAAGGCAGATGAATTGGTCCAAAGTTAACAAAAAGGATCAGCGCTAGCGCCCTCTCCATTAAAGGAAAGATGTTGGAATCGGTCTTAACACAAAGAGTACTAAAATAAAGTTTCCTGATTAAAAGAGTGGGAGAGAATGGGCAAGGATACTTGTGAATTGGACTTGGAGCAAGAGCTAGTTAGCTAAGAACAAGAAGAGATGATTTCCGAATTGCTGTTCTTATTAGACTTAAGTGTGTCCAAAAAGTGGATCCTTTTTTCAAAGGATTGTGTCTCTATTTGTAGTTTATAGATGCGGTTAAATGTGTAGAAAATAAATTAAGATTTACAATTCTTTTGATAAGATTGAATCTATTAAGATTCGTGGTAGATTTGTAGAAATTTTCCATGTCGATATAGGAAAATTTCCATTTATTTGTTTTGTTGACGTGTCATCCAACTTCTCTTCAGGTTCGTAAAACCTTCCTAGACAAGACCTTTGTCGAGTCAAATATATTATCCAAGTAGAAGACCTAGTGCTTAGAACCAGGTTGTTATTTTGTATTCGACATGCTGTTTACGGTGGACCAAAGTAGGATCTCGGATCCACCTCCAACAATTGTCCCCCCTAGACTCGGAAAATTTTGGTGTCGAATTTTTGAGTTGGAAGGTTTTTTGTCTTCCAAAATATTTGGTCCACGTAACAGTTTTCAAGTGGGCTAATCAAACACTCGCCTCGGTTTTACGCGAGTCATCATTGCGTGTTGATTCGGTATCTGCTCTTCCACTATAAATAGCATTCCAGTTCCTCTCACATTTTTACTTTCACCCACAAATTACGAGGTAACTTCTCTCTATTCTTTCCCTCTCTACTTTTGCCGAGTTGATTTATTTATAAGTGAAATACTACCAAAATGGAAAAAGGTAGTTCTAACTCTAGTACTAGTTCTAGTTCCGAGCTCGCCGACTCTAGTCCTTCTTCTGTTTCTAGTAGCAGCCGAACCTAAGAGGGTGTAGAGATGTTTTTTGTAGATAGTCTAGATGAAGACTTATGTAACTAACACGATGGTCTTAATGTTGGTCCATCCATCATTAATTCAAGAAGATTACATAAATTATTTTTAGCGTGTCCCGAGATGAGGGGTGTTCAGATCGCTATCGATCCTGATTCTTATCCATTGAATCCTCCAGAGGGTTTCATCGTGATTTACGACTGGTGGCTTACGGAAACCAAAATGTGGTTTTCTATTCTGGATTTGCTGCCTCTGTATTGCTTTGCCCGGAAAATTGCTATGTCCCAACTCGGAGCTGCTAGAATCGTGAACATTTGGAAGCGAGGCGGGTGTTAACGTCTTGAGTCTCTTTTTTGAAGAATTAATGGAACTTTGTGAAGTCAAGTCCTCTGAGGGGACCTTTTTTTGCTTGTTCGAAAACCGGTAATCGGTTTTTGGGTAATGACTTCCAAGGTTTAAAATGGAAAACTCGCTACTTTTTCATTTGTCCTAGCGATGTCTATCGTTTGTTGGGACCGCTAAAATTTCTTTCTACTTAGAAGAGAACTCCTTGTAAATTTCTAGGTATTTATTTATGACTTGCTAGATTATTTCTTCCCGGTTTTCGTCTTGGCTTTTTCTTTCTATAGTAAAACATTGTTCTCAGCTGTCCGATTACCAAGAACTTTGAGATCTCCTTTTCAGCACTCCTCGTCTTGATTGGAAACTTTTCCCTGAAGGTCTTCTTCAGAAAATAGCTTCTTGTTATCAAAGAGGTAATCTATTATTACCATTACTGCTTTTTATGTGCCTCGTCCTTCCTCTGTTTTATAAGTTTTGACTTTGACTAAGTTTTTCTTTTTTTCTAGGGGTTCTCAACACCGACATGGGGGTTGGTGATTTTAAGATGCCCAACATTCTGAATAATTTGGATGCTATTCTAGGAAGCACTTCAGCTGCCTCTGGTGAGGCCACTATTTTCCAATCTTTTGATTCTGTCTCGGGAAGGGATTCGACAATTGTGGCATGACCAACTATGACTTCTGAGGCTTTGACACCAACCTGGAGTCTCAAAATGCTGATATTTTGGTTTCTGAGATTGCGTTAGCTGCTGAGGCTACGCCGGCTTCTAAAGCCATGACTGACCCTTCTGAGAAGGTCGGCAAGGGTTCTACAAGTTCTCCGACTTCCACTAAGAGGAAGTCAAAAACTTTAGTTAAGGACAAGGATTTGGAGTCTCTCAAATCCTCTTCTGGTTCCTCGATGATTAAAAAGATCAAGAAGAAAAAGTCGGCCCTTGAATCTGCCGTTAAAGGTTGCGTCCTTCAAAAGCTCTCCCCTTTTTTGTAAAGTATTTTGATGACGAGATGATTTAGATATTGCTTGGTAACATCAGGTCGGGACGGTGCAGCTAATTCTTCCCGGAAGAAGGCAGCTAAACCCAAGGAGCTCTCTCTCCTTCTCCTGAAGTCTCCTTTTACAAAAGGAGCAAATTTTCTGGCCATTTTTATTTTTCATATGCTTTGGAGGAGTCGGCTCCTATAAAGGATTCCGAGTTGGGAGAAGCCGATCTGATGCGCTTTCTCAAGAACACCATTGAGGACCTCCCTCATGTCCCTAAGATGCTCAACAACAGGGTAGTACATTGAAACATTAAAGTCGGCGTTCTGGATAATTCTGTCTTTTGATTTTGGTTCTTTTTTATTTGTCTCCGACTTCTCATACTGACTTGTTATTCCTCTTCTTAGTTCATTGCTCAGGTGAACTCATTTCTTCTTGGGAAGGAGAAGACTATGGCTGCTAGGGTTGGGAATTCTTGTCAGCTTGACGATGTCCTTAAGCAATTAGAGGAGTCCCGACATGAATTTGACAGAAGCGAAGTCTTCTTTAAAAGTGGTTCAAGCTGATCTGTCCCGAGTTATGTCAGAATTTGAGAAGGAGCGTTTGAAGTCTGATAGAGAGATTTCTGCTCTTAAGGATGCCTCGAAGTCTGCTACCGACCTTTGGGATGCGGCTTTTTGGGCTGCTGAGAAGCATAAGGCCGTGGTTGCTTCTCTTCAAGCTGGTGCTAGCACTCTTAAATGTAAGTTTTGTGTGTCTCTGTTCCTTTGTGATTTTACTGTATTAACTAGTTTCAATCCAGCATCCCTGGACAAGCACTTCAAAGGATCTCAGATCGTTTTGACTTCTTCCAGTCTGGATAATGGTTTGGCGTACGCTTTGATTTGGCGATGACGACCTCCTGTAGTGTCTGTTAAAGGAACAAGTCCTGATTAAACCTGAGATTATCATGTTCAGGGCTTCGAGTCTAGCAAAGACTAAGGAGGATGTCGACAGGGAAGAGGTCGTGAATTTGAACCTTGATGATTTGATTCCTCCGTCTTTCGAGTTCTGGGAGTCCTCTCTCTTGGAGGAGGCAGCTCAGGCCTAAAATGAGGTGTTGTCATTCAAGGTGGACCTGAATGAGGTAGCTGATCCCTTGGCTGGGGATCGCCCACACGTTAGTGTTAGGGATTTTGAAATTGTACATATTCCAATTCAAAGTTTTGACTGGCATGGTTCAAATAAAGATATTTTTTAAAGGTTGCCGAGATAGACGACTTGACTGATAAGGAAAAAGCCGTTGTTGAGACAGCTGAGACTGGCGCCACAAATTACTCCTCCTTCTTTCTTTTTTTTTAATTTTAAAGTGATGTGATTTTTCCTCTAATGTGAAGAGTTTGTAAAACATTAATACTTATTTCTCTTTATTTATTGCTTATTTTGCTTATTTTTTGTCGAAAGGTTCGAACTTTAGTGGATTGCGATTTGGGGTCTTTGGCTTTGACTGAACTTAATTGACTCGTCTTATAATGATGCCAGGTTTAAAGTTTTGTGCGAGATTTGAAGACTCGGTAGAGTTTAAACCTGGCTTAAATAGGAGGGAGATATTAGGGACTTGGCGAGGTTTTGACTCGGCTTAAATAGGAGCGAGACTTTAGGGACTCAGCGAGATTTTGACTCAACTTAAATAGGAGCGAGACGTTAGGGACTTGGCGAGATTTAGAATCGTCTTTAAATAGGAGTAAGGTTGTAGGGACTCGGCGAGATTTAGACTCGACTTAAAATGTGGATAAGTTTTGTTTTTGCCAAAGACCACTTTGTAATTTGATTCCTTTTATAAGTTTTTCGAGCTTGAGCTCTGTGAGTTTAGAACTCAACTTTAAATATATGGACTAGGCCTTAGTGAGAAATTTTCAAGATTAGACTCGATGATATTAAGTTTTGCGAGATTGAGCTCGGCAAGTTTAGAACTCGACTTTAAAGATAAGGACTAGGCCTTAGTCATAGATTTTTGAGATTAGACTCGGTGATATTAAGTTTTGCGAGATTGAGCTCGGCGAGTTTAGAACTCGGCTTTAGAGATAAGGACTAGGCCTTAGTGGGAGCTTGTCGAGGTTAGACTCGGTGAAGTTTCTAGTATTTGGACAAGTCTTTCGAGGTTGGGCTCGGCAAGATTTTAAAACTTGGCTTAAGGATGAATTGCGTTTGTATTTGCGAGAATTTATCTTGACTTGCGACTTAGGTGAACATAGGGTGTAACCCTTTTTTTTTTAGATGCCGACTCGGGGCAAATAATTGTTTATATAAAGTTCTAGCTGGTCCCGAATGCTACCTACATACCCCGAAATGATCAAGTCAAGACATAGTTCTTATTACATAATTAATTAAGTAAACAGAGATGCGTTTAAGTCATGCATCTAATTCGCCGAGTTGGCAAACTTTTAGTAGTATCGCTTTAGGTTGATGGAGTTCCAACTTTGAGGAATCGGTTCTCCTTCCATGTTAGTGATTTTCTAGACTCCTTGCTTTACGACTTCAAAGATAATGTACGACCCTTCCCAATTTGTGCCGAGTTTCCCAGCATTGAGTTTGACTGTGTTCTCAATCACTTTTCGAAGTACAAGGTCTCCGACTGCAAAGTGTCATCCACACAGTTTCTCATTGTAGTAATTTGCGGCTTGTTGTTGATAGTTTTGTACTCGAAGAAGTGCCTCATCACGTTCTTCTTGTAAGTTGTCGATGCTATTTTCCATTGCACTATTATTAGCATTTTCATTCTTGGGAAGATGTTCTCGGCATTGAGTTGGCACAGCTATCTCAGCTGGAGCCATTGCTTCTATTCCATGAGAAAGGGAGAATGGAGTTCGTCCGGTCGATCGCCAAGGTGTGGTCTGATGTGACCATAATACGCCCTCCAAATCGGAGCCCAACTTCCCTTATTTTTAGAGAGTTGCTTCTTTAGACCATCAAGGATCTGTTTATTCATAGCCTCAACCTGACCATTTCCTTGTGCGTTTTGCGGCATTGATTTGCTTACATGGATATTCCATCTTACACAAAAGTTGGTGAATTTCGCCGAGATAAATTAGGATCCGTTATCAGTAAAGATCTTGTATGGTAAACCATGTCGGCATATGATATTATTGTACATAAATTTGATCATGTCTCTGTCCTTGATCTGAGAATAAGCTTCTGCTTTGATCTACTTTGAGAAGTTGTCAGTCATAACGAGCATGAACCTCTTTTGCCATGATGACGGTAATGGCCCGACTATATCCATTGTCCAATTCATAAATGGATAAGGCATGATTGATGATGTCAGATCCTCGGTTGGAGCGTGAATGATGTGTCCGTGTCTTTGGCACTTGTTACACTTAGCAGTGTATTCGGCGCAATCTTTTGTCATTGTTGGCCAATAGTAGCCGAGTGTTCTGATCTTTTGAACGAGTGTTCTTCCACTGTTGTGGTTTCCTCCTGCTCTATTGTGTGTCTTTTTAATGATCTCATTGACCTCATCACCATGAACGTAGTTGAGCAGTACTTCATTCGTACTTCTTTGGTAAAGTTTTTTGCCCACTTGGGCGTGAAAAGCACACTTGGCTTTTAATCAGCGGGCTACCCATCTGTCTTCTGGTGTCTCGCCGTTTAGAATGTAGGCGAGGATCTTGTATCGCCAATCCACCTTTGGTTTGTCGTTCTATTTGGCGTTTGCCATCTCAGAATCTGATCCTTCTCGGCCTTTGTCTATAGCCAAGACCAGTTTGAGATCTCCTTTTGGCAGGCTTATACTTGGTAGATCTATACTTTCCACTAGGATGATTCGTCTTTGAATGGGTCTGTTGTGGACGCAAGAGCTGCTAGGGCATTGATAAAAGGATTTTTGCGGTTCTCTTCTATAAAATCATGGTAGTATGGATGAGTGGTGAGTGATGGGTATGTGTCAAACCAATATTCGAAATGTTGACACGCAAGAAGAACTAACTACCTATCTAGTTCAAGCTCAAATTATTGGGAAGAAATCTGTCACAAATCTACCAACGTAGTGCATGAGAATAAGACAAAATAGCATGATAATAAGATAAAACCAAATTCAAAAACAGAGTATGAAAAAGTAAAGCAAGATCTGAACTAGAAATCTGCAATTAAAGAGTTGGGTAAGGAGGAATGAGGTTAGTGATCCATGTATAACTATGAGGGAACTCGGTTTCTTCATAATCCGCTTGGGAAATGATCTTAAGCAAAGAGATAATGGTTTCATCACGTCGCTCTCGCGATCATGAAACTTCACCCGAAGAAACTCCAAACTACCCTAGTAGTGGAAATTAGATCAGGTGAGCATGAAGATCGGATCCTTTAAAGGCTAGCAATCGCATAAGGAATCCAATCTCTTGTCTCAAATGAAGACTAATCTAGATCTAGCTAAGATAGGCACTTCGTCGAACCCTAGTCCGCCATGGTGAATCTGATTCGAGTTCAAGTGGCCAGAATAAAATCGGCATTAAGACTACTAGATCTAGTAAGATCTTGTCTATTTTAACCAGCAACCTAGATCTACATAGATCTACACCGATCTACCTTATTTCCTCCTAACCCAAGGCAGATATACTCACTCATGGCGAGTGAGAGCTCGAACCTTGGGGTGGAAGTAACTAACATGAATATAAAAGCTAATAAACTAAAAGCTCCAGCAAGAAATGAAAAGGAATTGCAAAATGATAATCAATTTTACTTCAAACAATCATTCGAATGAGAACACTCAAACTTGGAGAGAAATCTCCTTTGTAATCTAAAACTTGCATAAAAGTAAAAGCATAAGATCCTTAGGTTTTCGGCTTAAGGGTCTATTTATAGTCTTAATGAAAATAAACCTAGTCTCTTGGTCAAACTGCCTCAAAAGTGGTCAACAATTGTCTTTTGAGTCGGTCGTCGAGGTAGAATGTCGAGGTTTGGCTGCGAGGTGGGTTCTTCTTCACGTAGGTGAGGTCTTTGTGTCATCCTTCAGGTCTTCACACGAGGTAACAGTGCGAGGCAAGGTTTTTCAGTCAGTCATCGCCCTTGGTAGTGCGAGCCTGAGGTGTGAGGGAGTCTGAACTCTGGCTTTTTCTGCTTCTTTGTTTATTCAAGTCTTCCTAGTTAGACTGGCCCGTTCTTTGCATCCATTTGGCTCCTAAATGCTCCTTTAAGACCTAAATCCGCTCCATATGCAGAATGCATAGTATGCAAGTGCAAAACATAAAAATGAACCTAAAACAACTAAGTGACAAAAAAAGAACCTAAAAGAACTCTAAAATGATGCAAATGCTATGATATAGATGGAAAATGACTATGAGAATGGTCCTAAAAAGCATCAAAGTCACATACATCAACTTCCTCAAACTTAGATCTTGCTTGGTCTCAAGCAAGTGCAATGACCTAAGATGGAAGAAATGCACACAAAATGGGAACATCTCATCCAACGTTTAACTTGTTAAGCTAGAGCCGTAATCCACATATGAGCTCTATCATTTTAGAAACCGCAATGTAATCATCCTCAAGAGTAGCATTCAACCTTTAGATTCCTAATACCTAAGCCGGTCTCTAAAGGTTCAAGTCTAATTCCTTATTTCTTTTAAGTGTGGTCCTCAAAAGGGACTAGAGATCAACGAGTACTTATTTCAACTTTCCTAAGCTTAACATGATCATTCTTTTCAACACAAGTGGTTCCCTATCATCCACACTTTTGCTGCCTGCTTATTTATTCTTTTTTTTCTTTTTCTTTTGTCTTTTATATGTGCTCTTTTGGTTTTTCCGAAGTTGGCTTACACAAACATGAAAGGTTACAGGTTTACGCCTCCTTCCAAGTTGCTTCACCAACCCGCATATGGAGTAAGCAGCAAATATACACAGGTGTGAAAGGCTACGGGTTTACGCATCCTTCCAGCCACTTCACCTTTACCACTTACTCGGTTTTTGGCGGGCAGCTTTTCATTTCTTGTTTTTCCACTTAACTTGAGAGGCTTTACCACACACACACAATATATCATGCTAAACCTAAAGAACGAAGGTATTTGATGCATCTCTAGGCCCTAAATCGGCAATTTAAATTCAATTTAGAAGGAATCAAACAGGACCTTTTCAAGACACAACACAAGCAAAGTTCACTAAGGTGAATGATCCGTCCAAAAACTTTCCAAAGCAGCCAATTACCAATCAAGAGCATTCACAATGGTTACTAGCTAACTTAACAAGGTTTGTCCATCATCAAGATAATTCCCACATAACAAGTACGAATGCATGAATCCTATGTAAATGCAACCTATATAGAATGCTATATGGATGCATCTACATGAACACTCTATTTTTGCGAGATTCATTTTCGAATTTTTTCAAATTTCTTGGTATTTTCTATGCCTTATATGCTATGAAATGCAACACAAAATGCAGCAAAGAAAAATCTTAACAGATTTTTACAACCTAAATGATATGCATGAAAGATGGAAAATAAGAACACAAGAAACAAAGTGAGAGTACTCTAGACCCCTCCCTCAAACTTAAATCACACATTCCCGTGTGTGAATAAAAATCTGAGAGAGTTGCCTAGAAAAGCGAGAATAAAAATAAAACGGTATGTACAATGGGTTGGAGCTTTGGTACCTAGGAGTCAGAATCCTCGCTATCTGTTGCGAGTTCTGCATACGAGGGGCCACCAGTTTCCTTTTGAATAGCTTGTATGCGACTGCAACGGCGAGGTATGTGCATGAGGAGACGATGTCTGGTCACTCAAAGATGCTTTCAGCGTGTCAATCTCCCCCTTAGTTTTTCATTTTCATGTCCCCATTCGTCCTCCTCCTTGGTCAGTCTTTTGACCTTTCTCACTAGCTATGTTGCCAATGTTTCCTCTGAACTTCTATCTTGTTTTTGAGCTTCGGACAACCTCCATTCCTTCGTTCCTCCGACTGATGTACACGTTGTATGTCTTGTTATTTCATGAGCCTTGTCTTTTCCATTAGTTCCATGGCGGATTTCTACTTTCTCACAGTTCCCTTGGTAGTTCGGCCTCGGTGCTGACCTTCGAGCATTTTCTCTGGAAATTAGCGAAGAGAGAAGAAATTGTAGAGGGAGAGAGCTAGGAAACAGATGGGGTTTATGTTGTTGTGAGAGGAGATACTTATAAGGGAGTCAAAGTCTTTCGTTGTTTTGTTTTAGGAGACCAAATCTATTTCCAAGACATCCCTCGAGCTTGACTGCATCACAACCATTGATTTTAAATTTTGAAATCTTTGACGAGTCCCAACCGTTTGATCTTTTGCCTCAGCTTTGACTGTCCTTTTTCTAAAGATTCGTAAGTTGACTCGTGGGGCCCATTTGATGAGCTGGATCTTAGACAACTGACTGCTCCCTTGTTGTTGACAGCCAAGCTACCTCCTATGTTAACCTCGGTTCCAGGGCTAAGGTGTCTCATCTGAAGACTATAAATCAACCTCTCGTTTTGTTCCTCGTAGTTCATTGCAAGGGTGGTTGTGCGAGACTCTTGGTTTTTTTGCCCTATTTTCATCCTCCGCGCCCGATCCTTTGAAGCTAGGCTAACTTGAAGAATAAGCCTTCAACCAAACAAAAAGGTAAAAGCACAAAAGCATTAAAAATGGATTCAAACTATGTACAAGGATATTCATCGGATTTCCTCCCTAGTGAGCTTGATTATAGTCTCAAGCTCAACTATTCCATCATTCAGAGTAGAGAGGGTTCATCGAGGACTGCCATAGTCCTCTCCAGGATTTCTTCAGTCGCCAAGTAAGGCTTGACCCTTTTTCTATTAGCCATGAATGGTTCCCCTTGTTTGTTGATTAGAGTGATTGCTCCTAAGGGTAGAACCTATTTAACTTCAAACGGACAGGTCCATCTTGATTTCAACTTCCTGGGAAACAACTTGAGCCTTGAATTAAACAATAGCACTCGATCTTCAGCCGAGATTATCTTGCGTGCTGTTTTCTTGTCATGAAGAGCTTTTGTTCTTTCCTTGTAGATTCTAGAGCTCTCATAGGCATTAATTCTTATTTCCCCCAACTCATGCATGTCAACTAGCCTCTTCTTTTGGACTGTTTTGTGCTTGATGTTGAGTAACCTTGTAGCCTATACTACCTTGTACTCAATCTCTACAGGAAGATGACATGATTTTCCATATAACAGCTGAAACAGTGTCCTCCCGATTGGTGTCTTATAAGCGGTCCTATATGTGCAAAGCGTATCATCAAGCTTAACTGCCCAATCTTTCTTGGAAGCACAAACTATCCTCGTGAGTATGTCCTTAATTTGCCTATTTGAAACCTCAACTTGTCCACTATTTTGAGGGTGATAGGGTGTGACCACCTTGTGCTTCACTCCATACTTCTTAAGCAAACTCTCAAAGGCCTTGTGATGATGTGCGATCCTCCATCACTAATCACAACTCGTGGAACTCCAAATCTGGGAGTTCCTTGGGGTTAAGTACCTCGAGGGGGAAATGCAAGGAAGGATCCTTAGGTTCCTTTCCGGTTGTCTTGAGTGCCATTAGCTGTTCTTCTGGCGTGGAATCGTTTATTGGGACAAGATCCTCTACCATCAAGGATAAGTGGTCAGCTACACTGTTCTCTACCCCTTGTTTATCCACGATCTCCATGTCAAATTCTTTGAGGAGGAGTATCCATCTAAGAAGCCTTGGCTTAGCATCTTTCTTCTTCATAAGGTACTTGAAAGCCGCATGGTCAGTATGGACGATGACCTTGGAATCGACTAAGTACGACCTGAATTTCTCGATTGCAAAGACCACAGCCAGTAGTTCCTTTTCGGTTGTTGTGTACTTGATGTGAGTGTTATCAAGTGTTCTACTCGCGTAGTAGATGACATTCAACTTCCTATCTTTCTTTTGCCCAAGGATTGCTCCTACCATAATCACTAGCATCACACATGATCTCGAATGGTAAAGTCTAGTCGGGTGTTTATGAAATGGGTACTGAAATGCGTGCTGACTTGATAGTCTTATATGATTCCATGCACTCATCATCAAACAAAAACTCTGCCTCTTTGCATAATAAGCTAGTGAGCGGCCAAGCAATCTTGGAGAAGTCTTTGATGAACCTCCTATAGAACTTGGCATGTCCCAAGAAGCTTCTAATGTCCTTTACCGTCTTTGGAGGCTGCAACTGAACCATTAAATTTATCTTGGCTTGATCAACCTCAATACCCTTCTCGGAGATCTTGTGCCCCAAAATAATACCTTCCTTCACCATGAAGTGGTATTTCTCCCAATTTAGTACCAAGTTGGTCTCCACGCACCTGCTTAATACCCTGCACAAATTTGACAAGCAAGAGGAGACGGAGGAGCCATTGATATGATAATGGCAAGATGAGACAATTATAAATGAAAGCAAGGATATATGTTCATTGATT
>OVBA01006388.1:0-16965 GCA_900406435.1 Lepidium aucheri
ATCTCCCTATCCTCGAGATCCACAAGGATCTACTCACTTCTCATGGCTTAAAATTGGAGGATCAAAGGAGATCTCATTAGCATAAAAATAAACAGCAATAAAATATAAAGCAGAAAGTAAGAGATGAAGATCAAATCAAAATAATTCCATTAAAGCTTAATCATAATCAACAAAGTACCTTAACAAACATAAAAGGAAAGGAACTACAAAATAGAGAGAGTTTTTTTTGGCTAAACAACATATAAAATGATATGATAGTGATTAAGGGGTATTTATAGGGTCATTTGCATAACCCTAATGGTCAAACCAACCTAAGTCAGTCAACCAGAAATCTTGCCCTCGGAATCCTTGCGCGAGCTTGGGCACCGAGGAGTGGTTCTAATCTTGGTCCTTGGGCTAGAAGGTCGAGGCTTGGCTGCGAGGTGAGATCTTCTCCACAAGGGTGAGGTCTTTATGTCATCCTCGAGGTCTACACATGAGGCAATAGTGCGAGGCAAAATTCTTCAGTCAGTCCTCGCCCTTGGTATTGCGAGGCTAAGGTGCGAGGGAGTCTAAACTTTGGCTTCTCTGCTTCTTTGTTCATCCAAGTCTTCCTAAGTTTGCCTGCCCCATTCTTTGCATCCATTTGGCTCCAAAATGCTCCTTAAAACACCTAAATCCGCTCCATATGCAGAATGTATGTTATGCAAGTGCAAAACATGAAAATTACCCTAATAGGACTCTAGAATGATGCAAATGCTATGATATGGATGAAAAGTAACTCTAAGAATTGTCCTAAAAAGCGTTAAAATCTAGACATATCAGTGACATATGAGGCCGATAGTGGAGCATGTGGGTCGGTGGCCAAGTAGAGATCGCAAGTGGCCAGAAACTTTCTCACTGGCTCTGGATACAATGGGTAGGGAGTACATCCAAAGGTACCTAAACCCAATCTCTCAAGCATCTCTACGACATCATCCAGAATACCCAGCTTGTCCATCTTGATTGGACAAAGAAACTTAGTCGGTACAAGTTCATTCAGAAGCAGCTAGTCATAAAAGATCTTGTGGAATAGTTTCCAAACATTCTCAGCCTTATGCCTCTTGTAGGCGTTGTCCTGCTTCAGCATAATCGGGTTTGTCCTGTTTCTCAGATTCCTCTCAAATGGGTCGCCATCAGGCCTTGGCCATGGTGGAAATACCCTCATTGAAGCCTCAGTCATACCGGCAGATTGTCCAATACCCTGCCCTGATTCGAGTTTTGATGACCTCCTAACTTTCTTCGATGGTACCCTAGGTTGGTTGGTTTTAGCCATGATCTTGTTCGACAATCGATCGATCGAGGGGTAGATCGATCGAATGCTGATTTTATAGAATTTTCCTATCCGCTTGACCGATCAATTACATGTGGTGAGGTCGACTGCTGGATCGAGCGTAAGATGGCTTGTTTCTTGGATCGATTGATCTACTCAATGCAGGTTGATCGCCCGATCGTTCGTATGGTCCTACGGATTCTCGATCGATCGATCAGACCTTTGCAGGTCGATCACCAAATCTAGCGTGTCCTGCTCATATTAAAGATTGATCGATCCATACTTCCTGGGTCGATCATTCAATCGAGCGTATAGTCCTTTGTGCCCTGAGATTGATCGATCCTTGACCTGATTGATCGATCCTTTCCCTTAGATGAAATTCTCACCTGAAACAAATTCAAACCAAAATGAAAAATCAATCAAAAGCAGTAAAATTATGAAAAGAAAACTACCTATTAGTGGGTTGCCTCCCACTTTGCGCTTGTTTAAAGTCACTAGCTTGGCTTTTGTGCTACTCAGATAACGGATTAATTCTTAGGAGGAATGTTCACTCCCTATCCCCTCTTTATCGATGATGAACTCTCTCAGTTGTTCATCCTCCATGTGGAATTCAGCTCGTGTAGTGTCTAGCAACACTACAATTCCATCAGTGTGAATCTCTTTCACATTGTATGGTCCTTAAGATTCAAGTCCAAGTTGTCCTATAAAAACCTTAAGATACAAGTTCGGCATAATGAACTTATCATATGTATCAGACTTAGCATCAAGAATACATGTGTCTTCTTGGTCAGCCGAATCTTCTGCTAGCTCACAACAAACACTATATTCCTCATCTGACTTATACTCTGGTTTACAACTACTCAAACATGTCGAAACTACTCCTTCCAACTAAAAGTCAGCTTTCTTCTCAGTAGAAATGCTGATCATACCACACATATCTCAAGGTGCAACTCAAATCGGGTATGAAATTCCCTTTTCAACCTTTTCCAACACAACCCTCTTTTTAGGGAAATCGATCTTTACTCCTATTGTGTAAAGAAAAGGTCTTCCTAACAGTATTGGCACTGCTCCACTTCTAGCCATCTCAACCATAGTGAAGTCGGTTGGTACTATGCAACTTCCCATAAAAACAGTGAAATTGATAAGCCTTCCTCTAGGGCTCTTAGAAGTCGCATCTCCAAAAGTGATAGACGAGTTGTGCTCCTACATAAGCTCGATCCCTACCTTCTTCATCGTTTCTAGGGAGATGGCATTAACACTAGCACCTGAATCGCAAAGAGCATCACTGAAAATCAGTTTCCCTAAAATGCAGGGGATGGTGAACTCTCCTAGATCCTCTAGCTTAGTTAGCTCTTTTGGATAAGAAATCGGAGGTCTGTACTTTTCTGTCTTATTCGCTGCACCATCCTAAACATCAGACTTGACCACATTGCATGATTCCTTCGGATTCTTCTCAACTTTTCCAGGTAAAGCTCCCTGAGGTCTCCTCATAGCTTCAGCAGTCTGAGCTACTTGAGTGTCTAGCTTCTTCAGATGCATAGGAACTGATTCAAACTTGTTGTTCAGATCATTGTACATGCTATCTACCTTGGTGTTGAGCTCATGTGTAGTCTTATGCTGCTCGGTTGCAAGCTGCTGGATCAAAGCCTTTATCTCATCATTCGAAGTACCTGGAGAGCTCGCTGGAGCTTGCTGTGGTGGTGCTTGCTGCTGTCATGGCTTGACCATTTTCTGCTAGTTGCTCCCTCCTAAGTTCTGGTTGAAAGGCTTCTGATTGTTCCATCTCTGACCTGACGCACAAACAGCTTCCCTTGGAAAGGCAATCCCTGAGGCATAATTGGAGCTGGAAACATAACATCCTGGGCGTTCCCTACATTAGTGCTCCTGTAAAAGAGGTAGTTAGGATTCTGACCCCTGTTCTGCCAGTTCACATACTCAATTTCCCTCTACTCATCCAGCATCTCAGAATCATCCTGAATCTGCGCCACTTCCATATTGTCATCCAGCTGATGCACACCTCTTTGACCACCTTGATTTGCCTTGATAAGCATATCAAGTTTCTAAGCAATCTCATCAATCCTCTGAATCTCCACACTATTGACTTTCCTCCCTCAGTCATACTATGGATAATGATTCCCTGAACTTGCAGCAAAGTTGTCGATGAGGGTAAAAGCTTCATCCCTCGTGTTAGTCATGAAGTCTCCATTACTTTCTGCATTGAAAGAGTTCTTCTACTCCCAATCGATACCACTATAGAAGGTGTTCAACAACTTTTCATCTGAATATCCATGATGTGGACAGTCTCGTTCGTATTCCTTGAATCGCTCCCATAATTTGTTCAAAGACTCACCAAAGCGTTGCTGAAACGCTGAAATCTTGCTTCTCAAATCTGTAGCCTTTGACTTTGTGTAGAACTGATCCAAAAAGGCAGCCCTAACTTCTTCCCACGTGGTGAGTGAACCTGGAAGCAAAGATCGCAGCCACCTAGAAGTTTTATCAGAAAGCGAATGGTGAAAAAGCTTACACTTCACATAGCCTGCAGAGACTCCATTCAAACTCATACTGCTGCACATATCCTCAAAGTTCTCAATATGATCCATCGGATTATCTCCCGGGAGACCGTTGAAGACATACTACTTCACTAATCTAATCAGCCAAGGATCTCATAGTCTTGACTCTGGATAGGTGGAGGTCGAATAGCAGATCTATTCTGGTAGTAGGTGTAAGGTATATGCATATCACCTATAGCTCGGCGTTGAGGCTGTTCCTGCTGCCTCCTAAGTATAGCTAAATCTCTTTGCAACTGTTCAACTGTTTGCTGAACATTCTGTTTCCCTGAAAAGTGTTCTGAACTTCAGGATCCTGTGAAATCTGCTTATTATCTCAGTTCTTTGCTTTTGCTCAACGGTTTTCTCGTTCCACTCTAGCAAGTTGCTCGTTATCAAAACCAAGTAGATTCTCTGAACCTTGACTTCTTTTGCTCATTAACCTAAAAGAAAAACAAAAACAAAACACAAAAGAAAAACGTAAGTAAAAGAGTATAAACTAGAAATAGAATCTCAATCCAAAGGTAACCAATTGATTCCCCAGTAATGGCGCCAAAAACTTGATGCCACAAAGTTTTAACCTATGAATCTACTACAAGTGCACAACAATGAAGTAGTAGTGCTTAGGGATCGTATCCACGAAGAACCAAGTTTGCACTTTCAATCACTCAATTCTAATTCACGATATACCAAAAAAATAATCAGAATGAAAACTACCAACTTAAACGGTTTTGCAAATATAATAAAAAGCATCATGCATTGGGTGTTCATCAGGAAATAAGAATCAATGAGGGAAATTATTCAGGAACAAATAGGCACCATTTTTGACTTAAACATATAGGTTTGACAAATCCTCTATCATGGCATTTGTCACTCTATCTAACAACCTAGAGATCCTAACTATCGTTGGTTACAGATTCTAGATAGACCTTAACAAACAGGTTTAATTATCCACAATTAATCCTAACAATCAACTATCGTTGGTTAGATTCAATTGCTCAGCAATGCTAGTTCATGAATTCTACAAGCTTTTGGAATGTAAAACAACCTAAGATCATAGATTAGGTGATCAAACTAATCTAAGCATTATACACAAGCATAAATGAAGAATTCTGTGGATCGAATCCTATTCAATCCCCAATCCTTGACTTGTTAGACTTGTTATCATTTCCAATGACACAAAAATGAAATCTAAATGAGTTCACCACATCCACTTTTAAGTTGGCTGCTTCCTCACATGTAACATGAAATTCATTCTCCATAACATGCACCATTTTCCTTGAATCCGAACCACTTGATGTTTCTTTCCTATATTTGTTAAACAATTCAGACATTTTCCAAGAATTGCATTAATCATAGGCAGCAAAACGTACTTCCTTGTGAGTTTGAAAACATTTTTCAAAGATTCATAACTGTTTGTAGTATTAATGTTGTACCGTGCTTCGCAAAAAAAAAACACTTTGTCCACTTTGTCTCGTGGATACTGCGATCCAAATATTCAGCTACTTTCAGCTACTTTATTCTAAAAGCTCCTTCCCCCACCATATCAGCTCTTATCCTATCTGCTCAGCGAAGAAGTCAAATTACATCTGAATTCAATTGTTCTTTTCCGAGAACCAAATGTGAGAACCTGAAAGCATAAACCGGGGGAGATGAAGCAGACATAAAAAATTTGGCTTGGGGAAAGCGCTGACAACAACAAAAAGAAAGGGGTCCATGTAGCTGCTGCACCCGCCATCTTTAGCTTGTCACTAAGTTGCCAATCGAAGGTTACATGTAGTGATGAGCAGCCTGCTCCTAAAGAATGGAAGGAGACTTGTTTCTTCTCTGTGATGTTTTTGGAAATCGCGGGTTAGTATCTCTTCCTAGGTGGGAAGGGGCTGAAACTTGAACAGGAATTTCCCTACCTTTTAAGTTAGAGTTAGACGATGGTTCAGATATTATGAAGCACAAGGGAGCTTCTTGAATTCAACCTCGGTATAAATTTGAGCTATCTCTCACAATTTCTTTGCAACACCTTTTTGTTGACGCTAGAAGTTTTTGCTCTCACATTCTAGGACATATGATAAACACAAAAACCACGTCTTGCCATCAGGTACATCTCACTAATTGCTTTGATGGGACTTGCATTTCAGTCACTAAGGAATACCAATTCAAATTAATTCGGCAGAATAGTCTTCAATGTATTAAAAACTAGTTCCAACTAGTATCTTTCTAACCATCAACTACAGCAAATACAATGGGATAGTGAGGATAATTGAGATCATGAGCTATGGCAAATATCAATACACCATCAAGCTTTAGAAAAGAAGCATCCATAGATAGAACTTTCCTCATGGTCTTAAATCCTAGGGGCAAGTGACAATTGTCAAATTTGGAGAAATCCAAATTTATTATATCCACTTTCTATGTGTATACCCAATTCAATTTAATGAAATATTGATGGACCATAATACCCCTTTGTTTTCTTTTTAACTTTGATTTTTGATTTGTTTTGTATTTTGTTTAATTATAACAAAAATGAAAATATGAAAATCAAAAATTAAACTAAATTGTACGGACGAGCACGAGCACCTAGGAGAGTTGTCGCCAAGTGGAAGTGTTTTTTTTGTGCTCCACTGCCTTGGAGACATGCCGCCTGTAGTGAGGATTATTTTCGTCGAATATATTGGTCTGCATAACCTTCTTGCTCTGAATTCTCTCACTAGTGAAGGTTATTTTGCAAAAATGGATTTAGATTTGTAGATTGATTATGAATATTTGATAAAATATTGCTATGTATGGGTCAAGTATGACTTAAAAATGGTAGCAATTGGAATTCATAGATTGAATCGAAGTGCATTATAGATTAGAACCCTGGTGCATCCAATTTGAGGATAGCACTTTGTAGGTGTTGGAAGATTGTGTACAAGAGGCTTCATTTATATGAAAGTATGGTTAGATTGGAAATTTGTTTCTTCGCACCTACAGTCACTGATAATGAAGAAATGAGCACTTATGATGAGAATTGTTTGTAAAGGCCATTAATAGATTGGATGAGCCTAAGATAATTTCGGGAGAAGTGGCAAGAGTGGTCAAAAGTTATGTTGGTAAGAACTATGATGTGTGTGATGATGGTGAGGTCCCAAGCAATGGTATTGATGTTGGTTAAATCGCAACCAATGGTACTGAAGATGGTGAAATCGCAGCCAATGGTATTGAAGATGGTGAAATCACAGGTAATGGTATTGGTGATTGTGTAATCGCTAGCAATGCTATTGATGATGATGAAATTGCAGCCAATTCTATTACTGTGTATGTAGATGTAGGAAGGTTAGCTGATGCGTATGTTGAGCTTCCACTTATTGTAAAAATAGTTAGTTCATAGAAGTATGGGTAGATGATTTGGGTTTGAGCCTGTATCAATAATTTGAAATAAGAAGGCATTGCAAGAAGTTGTGGATAGAGGATCATTCGTCAACCACTTTTGTTTTGCTTTTAAAAATCTACACCCGGACAATTGGTGCTGGCATGTAAGAATGAAGGATGCTAATGGAGTTTACTAGCTTCAAGGATGTTCTCGTACCTGACAAAGCGAGGCATCTACATGAACAGACAAGCACACCAGAAATAATTGCAGCACTTTTTGGATGAGGATTATCCTGGAGAATTGAACACTCTAATTCCTAGAGTTATTATGGATCTTGTGAAGACAAAATTAGGCGTGAGTATATCGTACTCCACAGTGAAGAGAAGGAAGACACTTGCTATTTTGAAGGGGACTTTGGAATAAAGCTACAAAATGTTGTATTCCTGTTTTTACATGTTAGAGAAGGTAAGTGCGGGTACAGTAACACATGTGAAAGTAGATGATAATCGGAAATTCAGATACCTTTTCATAGCTTTGGGAGTTAGCATCGAGGGATTTAAGGTTATGAGAAAAGTGATAATTGTGGATGCAACATTTCTCAAGAACGAATATGGTTGTTTACTAGTTTCTGCAATAGCTCAAGATCATAATTGTTTGTGCTCTCCTCGGCACAAATAAGTTAATTTGAGGACCTAAGAATCTTATAAAATTACCGAACAGAAAATGACGAAGTCAAAAACAGTTTTATTGATATAAGGACTTTCGAGCTCGAATCAATACAGTGAAAGGCCTAAATAAGGATAGTATCCAAGTGAAAAAACGTATGTCTCTGATGACGATTCGTCTCCTTTTATAGTGTGTCGTACAACGCGAGTCGGCGCCTCAGATGGGCCTGGGCCTTGCTCAAAATGGGCTTGGACATGATAGTCATTATGACTGCTGACGGAGGTAGACCTCAGTTGGACATGGGCTTTGGCTTGATCTTCATTACGCCCAAAACCATTTCTTAATGGGTCTGGGCTGTTGGATAACCCCAACAATAGCCCTCCCCCGAGTGTGGTGGCGGCTAAGTCACTAGGCTTGTTTCATTGGGGAGTGCACCTTTCCACATGGAACTTCGGGACTGGGTAATCCTATAGGCGATTTGACGCGCATTTAAGCATACTTCCACATCGAGCAAAAGTTCGTAGACCTCATGATGGCGTCGCTTTGATTTCCGCACTTCATCTCTATATATCCTAGCACTTCAAGTCCTCTTCTCCATTTTCTCTTGCTCGCTATAACCTTCCATGTACACACTCTCTCTCTCTCCCCTTTCTCTCCTTTTACATATTACTTCTGTTTTCTACCGAGGCGTTGTTCTTTCATCATGGCTTTGATATCTGTGAGTTTGGTATCTGTGAGCTCGGCATCTGCTTCTGGATCATTCTCGGCGAGTCTCGATTCAGGTCGGCTAAGGATAGTTGACGAGGCCGAAATAGATCGGGCTATTGGCTTCCGGTCTGAACCTCGCGCAAAAAATGTTGAGATCGAGGTTCAGTCTAGGGATGCTGAAGCCAACCTCTTGAGAGACGATGTTGATGATCTAGGGCCTCCTCTTGAAATTCCCTCTCATGGTGCCGTGACCGGCGCAGAAGTTGGTACCGAGGGCCATCCTAGGGACGAGGCGAGGGCTATTGGTTCAGAGATGGCGGACGAGGAAGATGATGAGGGGAATGCTGAGGGAATGGTGTTGACGAGGACGGCGCTGATGAGGCCGAGGCTCAGATTGGGATTGTTGCAGTAGACGACGAGGATCCTAACCCCGATAGGACTCTCGTTTTTCTTTTTGTTGTGCTCGGCGCGCAGTACTGACTTTGTTTCTACTCTTTTTTTTTTTGCAGTTTCACATCCTCCGGGACTTAGAGCTTTTCCTTCCAACTTCTTTGACGATGTCCGGCAGATAAAGCAGGTTAGCACTGCTCGGTGGCCTGAAGTTCATACTTCCAGAGTAAGGCGAAACTTAAAAAGGGTTCGAGAAAGTATGTCGAGCATACCCCTTTTTTTTTAACGACGATAAGTCATGCAACTTCTAGAACGAGAACGTCCAGGTGCCTCCCTTTCCCCACTTATGGGCAGATTTTTGCCTCGTCGCTTGCTATTCTCAATCCTGAAGATGCGGAACCGGGTCAGGAGACTAACGCTGAGAATTACAATGAGGTGGGTCAAGGATCGGGTTCTGCCATCGTGCACCCTAACACTGCATTGGTGGTTCCCTCACCTTGGAATGTGGCTACCTCACCTCGGCCTTGGGCAACCTCTCCTCGACAATCTATGCATGACTTGGTGGTGACTGAGGAGGTTTCTCGGAGGAACTCAAAACGCCCTTTAAAGGTGAAAGAATCGAGTGCTCAGAATCAAAAGAATGCTCGGGTGGGAGAATCGTTGGGAAAGTCACGCTGAGCTTCGACTTTTCATACAAGTTCCATGGCACAAAGCCCCTCGGCTCTGATCGTGCAATGAGTGCGGAGTTACTCTTTAAGACCAAGGGTTCGGAGCGGGGCATGCTGAGGCCCGAGAAAATGATCGAGGGCAAACTTATGTCCGATACCGCAGTTGTCCTGGTGCAGGTAGTTTGTCTCTCTTTGTTCCTTAGTGTTTCTCGCTTGTAGTCCTGGCGCGGGTAAAGTTAATGGTTGGCTATTTCAGGTCTTTTGCAATCTCAATCTTCCGGGGAGAGGTACGAAAACCACGCGGCCGGGAAAGACCATAATGCTCTGGCTAAGGAGCTTGATGGATATAAGAAGACGTGTCGAGCTGCGGAGAGTCAGGCGTCCCTTGCTCGGCGTCAACTAGAAGATGTGCAATCGAAACAGGGCGCCACAATTGATCGATTGCAAAGGCGTGTTGAGGAATTGGAGTAGAAAGTCGAGGCGAGCCGCAAAGTGGTCGGGGATGCTTTGAGCCAAATTGAAGGGTAATTGAGCAAGTGCGTGCGAAAATCATGGTCGAGCGAGCTCGTCATGCTGAGGACCTCGCATTGTTGAGTGCAAAGCTGGAGCGTATCAGGGATTACATCCAGGCAGTTGAGAAGAAGGACGAGCCGCGCATGATGAGCTGCCAAGCGCAAGGAACCCTTGAGTGCGTCAGTGTTCTTTGGGATCAACTATAGGTTGCCATCCCTGATGCGGCAATGAACAAGCTGACCAAGGACGCCGCTGACTGCGGAGCTTTGCGTCGGCAATTCAAGTTCCTGACTTGGATGAGGAGGATCTCCACACACTATCCACGTCTGTTGAGGATCGGGTACTGGTGGATTTGGAGGAGCTCTGCGGACTGGTGACCTGCCTTCGGGCCTGTGAGTCTTTACCGGACGATCAGGCTAACCAGGAGACTTAAGTTGTTTTAATATGTTGTAAATGACTTCTTGTAGTTTTTTCTTGGCTTCGGTTGCTTTTTTCTTGTAGTTTTTGTTGTTGTCTCCACTTCGGTGGTTGGTGTTACCTTTGACTTGGGTTATTCATGCTATATATCTTGTCCTTCGTGATCTTGAATATGGTTTTGCTCACTCTGCTTCGGCGATTAATATTGGATAAATTTTTTTGTCAAATTACTTTGTTTTTGGATTGGTGTCTTATGGTGGTGCGGGCTCGGTGCTCGGCTTATCCTAGACACCAAGGCGAGTGTTGTGCTCGGCTTAGTTGGCTCAGGTGTGAAATTAAGATTCGGCTTATCCTAGGAAGCCTTTTGCAAGTGGTGTGCTCGGCTTTGTTGGCTCAGGCGCGAAATTAAGATTCGGCTTATCCTTGGAAGCCTTTTTGCGAGTGGTGTGCTCGGTTTAGTTGGCTCAGGTGCGAAATTAAGAGTCGGCTTATCCTTGGATGCCTTTTTGCGAGTGATGTGCTTGACTTTACTCATATTTCAGGAGCGGAGTTATGGTCCGGCTTATCTTGTTTAGTCGATGACGGAGTTCATCCCATATTGAGTTTGGCGATTAAGAATATTCTTAAAATGACAATTTTGACGACACGATATATGTAAAAAGAAGATCGTTTGACAACCACGAAAATAGTTTTCAAATTACATAGAAAAACTTGTATCAGAACAATAAGATAGTTTACCGAGGAGCGCTCTTGACAAGAGTCGTCATCGGCGTTAGTAAGGTGGTTTGACCTTCAACCTGGCAATGGAAAATTTCCTTGGGTCGGACTTCCCATCGAATATTGGGCATTTGACCTTCACGTCAAGGCGGAATGGAGTGTTGATTAGCTACTTAGTAAAGGGAGTGTTCTGCGTCTCGACCAGTACTCGTGCTATTTCCGGGACCGAACTCTGAGTGTGGCGCATCTCGGCCATCATGTTGCTTACTTTGGCTCGCAGGGCTCTTATTTCCACATCTCTCGGATCGGTGGATTCGGTCAGTATAGTGGGCGATTCCGACGCGGCAATTTGGCTTATGATTTGGCGAGGCTCGGATGGGCTCTCGAACAATTGCCTCTGCAGACAAGGCGGAGATGTATTTGCCGTCTGTCCCTGAGGTCATCTGGCGGTAACTGCGTCTCTTTTGAGTTTAGCTCGAAGCTGAGTAACCACTTCAGAGGTCTGTTCAGATTGGTCTGTTGCTTTTTCCATTCGTTCGATTAACGCGAAGAGCAAATCTGCTATTCCTTGTACTTTCTCCGTGCTCAGCACATCTCTGTTGCTGGCGTCAAGACCGATTTCAACGTCAGTTAAGCATGTGTTTTTTACGTGCGTCATCGATTGCTCTGTTCTTTGGTTGGTTGAATTCTGTTCAGTCATTTTCTTTTTAGAAGTCTTAAGCCCCCCCTTCTTCTAGCGCAAATTGTTTATGCTCTCCTCGGCACAAAAAAGTTAATTCGAGGACGTAAGAATCATAAAATTACCAAACAGAAAATGACAAGGTCAAAAACAGTTTTATTGATATAAGGACTTTCGAGCTCGGCTCGATACAGTGAAAGGGCTAAATAAGGAAAGTTTCCATGTGAAAAAAACGTACGTCTCTGATGACAATTCGTATCCTTTTATTTTGTATCGTACAACGCGAGTCGGCGTCTCAGATGGGCCCGGGCCTTGCTCGAATTGGGCTTGGAGTGCCTAATTTTGAGCGTGAGTACATAGTGCCTAATTTTGAGCGTGAGTACAATGTGTTCGTGTCGAGATATCCATTTGTAGCAAAGTATCTAGTGTGTTCACGTTGAACTAGCCATGTCCAAAGCTCTGCTATAATGCTCAAGTGCTCATCAATAGAAAATACCTAAGAGATTCTCCTTTGAAACCCCATTATGTGGACAGCTCCTTGTATAAGTCTCTCTCATGCTTCATAGAGATTCTCATTTCCTCCTTGCTTGAAACTAGAGATGTCGTTTCTAACCTTGGCCGTCTTTTGCTTGGGGTAAAACTTTGTAACAGACTCTTTCTTGACCATATCCCAAGTAGATACCAAATCCGAAGGAATGTTCCTCTCCTATTGTGAGGTCTTGTTCCCTAGGGAAAAGGGAAACAATATCATCTTAATGGCATCTTCATGTACACCATTCATATTTACTGTCATACAAAGCCTTTCAAAGCAATCTAGATGATCCAATGGGTCTTCTAGAGGCAGTCTATTGTATTGTTGATTCCAAGTCATATTGATCAAACTTGACTTAACCTCAAAGTTGTTGGCGGTGATAACCGGAGTAGGAATCCCATACTGAATCTCCCTAAGGTTTGATCGTTAAGGGTACCTATTGGCCTAGCATTTGGTTGAGCAAACCCCAGTGGTCTGTTTTGGACACCAATTGCATTAATGTCTCCTCTAGGATGTTGTTCATCATGTCCCCTAGGTGGATTGTTACCTTGATTTTCCATACCAAGGCGTATCAAGTGACCTTCTCTTTCTTTAGCTCTCCTTTTGTTTGCAGCTCTTCGATTAGCTCTCTCTATTCCAAGTAAGTCTGGATTTTCTTCAAGTAATTCACCTCGTTGACTCCTTAGTAACATAAACCTTAAAGAGAAATCAAAAACAAACAAACACACACAATTAGTAACTGTAACAAAAATTAAACTCCCTACTCTTAATCCGAATCAAAATTGTATTGGCTAATTTCACTATGTTCTCCGGCAATGGCGCCAAATTGATGTTTGTTTTTTTCTAGTGTGGTTACAAGCAAACAATTAAATTCCACAAGCAAAAACAACTCATCATCGAAGTACTTGACGATCAAACACACGAGATCTTAGAATCAACTCAAGAGGACTTACAAGACACAAAACTAAGCTAAGGAAATCGAAGTTAGGAATTGAAAACTACAAGAACTAAGAAAGATTAAACCAAACAAAATATAAATAAAACAAAAGCAACTAGAAATGAAAACAAGTAAACAAGATGACGATCAAGCAAATAACAATGATAAAATGGCGAATGGTCTTAGGCAAGGTAATAATCTAGGCAGGGCACATAATCAATGATGCAACAAGGTACAATAATGAGCAGCCTAGAACATGAATCACTAAGCTAGATAAACCTACTCTAGCATTAATCTCTATGTCGATCAATAGAATTTGCTAAACTCTCATTTGCAAACCAATCAACCAACAAGCATTAAAAAGGTTCATTAAGTTCACTAATCCCCTAGACATTATCTCTCCAAGGCCTAGAAAGAAAAACTCTAAAATAGGTCATTCGGGAATTTTATCGAACACCTCTCGGATGGTGATCTTCCTAGCATCTATTTTCAAGTGATCAAGTTGAATCTAGCATTAAGAGAACCTAAGTAGAAGGAATCTAATAACCTAAGCATTAATGATCTATTACCCAAGCCTACATCTACCTAACCTTCAACCATTCTAATGACTACTCACACATGATTGATTCGAAAATAAAAACAAATGAAATTATAAACATGAAAATAATGAGATTGAAAATGAGATAGTGATAAGAGAATTCTCAGTTAAATCTTCAACAAGAGTGATGCAACAAGTGTTCAATCTTAATCTCTCTCAAACTCTCTCTCTCTTAATGTTCTTAAGAAAACTTATAGAAACTTAGAGTATTAAAATGTGAATCTGTATTATGACCCTAAAGTTGTTCATAACATATTTATACCCATAAAATTAGGGTTAAAAATTCATGAGAAAACGAAATGGATTAACCCGGGACAAATTGGGTCAAACCATAAAAATGTTCCAAGTATTTAAGTGTGGTTCATCTGGCTAGGGGTCGAGTAATCAGGTCGACCAAATGGTCAACATGGGTCAAGCCAGAGCTAAGGTATCAGACGAGTTGAGTCGACCAAGTGGTTAACGTGGGATCGCGTGTTGGGTTGGAAGAATTTTGGCCAACCCTTGGGCTTCACCAATCAAAAAATCGTTAATCCCCAAAGACATTGAAGTGGAGGCCTTCTACTGTTATGGAAGGATGAAATCAATCTATCAATAATTTCAGAATCCAGTAACCTGATAGACTCTCGAATATCATATGAAGGGGAATCTTTTTTTTGTCTCATTCATTTATAGAGACACACACAAGATGAAAATGTGAGAGTTTTTGTACAACCTGGCAGCAACTAACAAAGTAAGGAACTCTCCGTGGTTCCTCATCGGGGATTTTAACGACATTATCTGTGACCTGAAAAAGCAAGGCTGAGCCCAAAGACCAGAAAGCTCCTTTGCATACTTCAGAAACATTCTCTCAGCTTGTGATCTATTTGATACTCCACACTCTGGTAACTTTTTATCTTGGAGAGGCAGTCAGCAAGATCAAGTTGTTATGTGCAGATTAGATAGAGCGCTTGCTAACCCTTCATGGAACCAGTTACTCCAGACAGCACATAGTGAATACATTTGGTTTGAAGGCTGGGATCATAAGCCACTCATTACCTGCCTTGAACATGAGAAAAGAAAGAAAAAAAAGAGTTTTTAGATTCAACAAAAGGCTTCTCAATAATGAGGAGATCCAACCTCTTATTGAAGAAGCATGTATGAAATGATATTCACTGCCCAATTGCGAGAAGACTATTGCACCTGTACGTTTACTACCTTTTATTGAAGAAGCATGTATGAAATGATGATCCTTGTACGTTTCTTAAACAAGTTTCAGACTTTAGACCTATGCACCTTGCAACGTTTACTACAAGATCATCTCAAAGATCTTAACCAAGAGGCTGAAACCAGTCTTTTGCAAGATAATAGCCAAACACATGAGGTCCTTCATTACCTAAAGCACTCAAAGGCACAAAAACATTGCTCACTAGCCATCAAAACAGATATGAGCAAAGCATACAACCATTTAGAATGAAGCTTTATAGAAATGGGCCATGGAATGCACAAAATCTGTCACCTACTCCTTCCTTAACAATGAGACACCATTGGGCAAGGTTGTTCCTCAGCGCGGCATACGTCAAGGTGACCTTATATCTCCATATATCTTTATCATGTGTAGTGAAGTTCTCTTCGGTCTATGTCTGAAAGCACAAGCAAATGGAAACCTACATGGCATTAAAGTAGCTAAAAGAGTGTCCAAAAATAAATCATCTATTGTTTATCGATGATACAATGTTTTTCTGCAAAGGCAATAAACAAAGCATAGCTACTCTAGAGGACATTTTACTGAAATATGGTGCTGCCTCTAGACAATCATTTAACAAGAACAAGTCTACTATAGCCTTCTCCAAGCGCACCCCACAATATTTAAAGATACAATTAAGAATGAGCTCCAAATATTTCAAGAAGGTGGTGTAGGGAAGTACTTGGGCTTACCGGAAAGCTTCCGTCGAAGAAAGAGAGATTTGTTCACCTTTATCATTGACAAAATCAAACTGAAAAGATGCAGGTTGGGCCAATAAGTTCATCTCTCAAGCTCGGACAATCACAATGATGAAGAGTGTACTTACGGCTATCCCCTATAATGCCATGTCTTGTTTTCTACTACCTTCATCACTATGTAACCAAATCCAATCAGCCATGATCAGATTTTAGTAGGACTCAAATGCACGGAAGAAAAATATGGCTTGGACCTCTTACGACACTTTAACAAATTCGAATAAGAATGAAGAACTTGGATTCCGAAACATTAGCACCTTTAATATATCTTTCCTTGCTAAAATAAGCTGGAAACTAATTCAGAATCCTGATTCCCTGCTTGCACGCAAACTGCTCTCCAAGTACTGCAAAGACACATATTTCTTGAGCTGTACAGAGAAGAGCACTATCTCCCATGGATAGAGAGGAATACTAAGAGGTTGTGATCTCCTTACCAAGCACTTGGGCTGGGCTATTGATGATGACCTTTCAGTTAACATCTGGTGTGAAAAACTGGTTATCGACATCATCATAGAGAGCTCCGTATGGTCCAGTCCTTCCACTGTACAATAAACTCAGAGTGTCACACCTAATGAGAACTTGTACCAAAGAATGAGACTTAAGCAAAATAAACAAAGTCTTACCCAAGGTTGCTGATAACAAGATTTTTCGGTCTATGCAATCAAATCATAGTAGGGTAGTGGTAGTAGATGGATGTGTCGAACCAATACTCAGTGATGCATGTAAACAACTTATCTAGTACTAGATTCTAGTTCAGATAATATACCGATCTGTCACAAAGATATGTCATATTTCTAACAAGCTCTCAAACTGGCACAAAGGACAAAATACACTACGAGACAAAATAAAAACAGAACAAAACATTTAAAAGCAGAGAATTAATCATAAAACAGAGCAATATAATGACAATAGATAAATCTAGGTTAATAAACATGAATCTAGAGGATAGGAGGTGATTGATCGGCGGTAAACTCGCC
>OVBA01006389.1:0-17119 GCA_900406435.1 Lepidium aucheri
TTTTATCTACTTAAAAAAAATAGATAAATAGAGAAAAATTTCGGATCATTGAATCCGACATGTGGAAGAATCATGTTAATTACTAACTTTGAGAAACTCTTCTTTATATAATAAGAATCGGTTATTGATTCACTCGGTTCAGTTACCATAATTATACAAACCGAAAATAAATTGAACCGGTTTGACCTAACCGAATGGCCAGGCCTTAGATACAAACTTTGGGCATTCGGTCCTTGGATCGGGTTGAGATCAAGTTTTTTTGGGTCCGTATCTTTCGAGTTCAAAAATTTTATACCCATACAAAATCCGTTACTATTTGTTTCGGATTCAGGTCAATTTTATTCGTGTTCAAGTCAATACTGTTCCAAATTTTAAAAACTATAAAATACTTAAATACCCGAATAATCATAAAATATCTAAAAAATATCCAAAAAATCTAAAAATTACCAAAAATAATTAAAAATATCAAAAATACTATTTTTGATATCCAAATATTAAAAGAAGTTGAAAATATCTAAAAGTACCAAAATTACTCGTAAAATATTTTTAAAAATATACAATAAAATTAGGTTTTTGGGTATTTGTTTGGTTCTCGATTCGAGTTCGGGCTCAGATCCGGTTTTTCGGATCCATAAACTTTGGATCTATTTAGGTAGTTAGGCAGTTCAGATTCAGGTTTGAGTTTTTTTTTGAGTCAGGTTCAGGTCCGGTTTTTTGGATTCGGTTTTTATGCCTAGGGCTATTAGATACTCTCCACTCTTAAGAAAATTGAACCGGTCTTAAGGAAGCTTATAGAGTTATAGTTTTCAAACAACGTTTGCAGAGTCATTAACAAAAAAAAAAAAACAACGTTTGCAGAGTCTAAGTAATTTCATAAGTTTGATCAAATTATATTCATAATTTGCTTTTACGTGAAATTCTATAGTGAATTATCTATGTTAAGGCATAGAGACATTAACGGTGAATGATGATGGAGAATTCCTAGATATGTGAAGACAAATGGTTGAAACTCACCCATCACTCAGTCTCAGCCACTAAAACTCATTTACCATATATAGCTTTGCACTAACCAAGGCAAGGCCACAGAGAAACAAAATATAAGGAAGAAGAAAAAGACATCTCTCTTGTTTGTCGGTAAGAACAGTGTTTAGGATATGGAGAGAGTCACGGTGAAAGCCAAGCGTAAGGAGTTGGCTATATCGTGTATGCTTAACACAGAGGTTGGTGCAGTCCTTGCAGTTATTCGTCGACCTGTTGCAGAGAGTTACCTTTCTCCACAAGAAACAGATCATTGTGATTCATCAGCTCAACAAGCTTTGAAGTCTTTGAGAGCTCTTATCTTCAATCCTCAACAGGATTGGCGTACCATTGATCCTTTGGTTTATCTCTCGCCATTTCTAGAAGTCATTCAAAGCGATGAGATTCCAGCTAGTGCTACAGCTGTTGCATTATCTTCTATCTTGAAGATCCTTAAGATTGAGATTTTTGATGAGAAAACTCCTGGAGCTAAAGATGCAATTCATACCATTGTTTCAGGGATTACTAGTTGTCGTTTGGAGAAAACAGATTTGGTTTCAGAAGATGCTGTGATGATGAGGATTCTTCAAGTTGTTGTTGGAATCATGAAGCATCCAGCTTCAGTAAGTTTATTCCTCTTTGTTTGTCTTTTGCTTAAGAATCAGGTCTTTGCTTATACGTTATTAATGAAACAGGATTTATTAGAAGATCAAGCTGTTTGCACAGTCGTTAATACATGTTTCCAAGTTGTACAACAATGTAATGGTCGAGGAGATTTACTGCAACGAAATGGAAGATACACAATGCATGAACTGATTCAGATCATTTTCGCCAGAGTACCGGACTTTGAAGTTAGAGGAGAAGAAGGTGGTGAGGAATCAGAATCTGACACTGATGAAATCGACACAAATGGTGGATATGGAATCAGATGTTGCATTGACATATTTCATTTCTTATGTTCGTTACTCAATGTTGTTGAGGTTGTTGAGAACTCAGAAGGGACAAGTATTCACACTGCAGACGAAGATGTACAGATTTTTGCTTTGGTTTTAATCAATAGTGCCATTGAGTTAAGTGGTGATGCGATTGGACAACATCCAAAACTTCTTCGAATGGTTCAAGACGATCTGTTTCATCATTTGATTCATTATGGAGCTTCTTCAAGCCCATTAGTCCTTTCTATGATCTCTAGTTGTATACTCAATACATATCACTTTCTCCGAAAGTAAGTAGTATAATTGTTTTGTTTTAGACTTGGTGTGTATAACAAGGAACGTCTAAATCTCATATTTTGAGTTATGTATTGATTAATCAGGTTTGTGAGACTACAACTTGAAGCTTTCTTCTCCTTTGTGTTGTTGAAAGTTACAGCTTTCACTGGTTACCTTCAGTTACAAGAAGTTGCTCTTGAAGGACTAATCAACTTTTGTCGACAACCTGCATTCATTGTTGAAGCATATGTTAACTATGACTGTGATCCAATGTGTAGAAATGTCTTTGAAGAGACTGGGAAAGTATTGTGCAGGCATACATTTCCTACCTCTGGTCCTTTAACCTCTCTGCAAATTCAAGCCTTTGAGGGTCTTGTGATCTTGATTCACAACATAGCAGACAATATGGATAAAGAGGAAGATGAAGGTGATGAAGAAAATGATCAGTCTAATGCTAAGCCAAGTCCTGTGGAGATTCATGAGTACATACCTTTTTGGTTAGATAAGCCAAAAGATGATTTTGAGACATGGGTTGATCATATAAGAGTAAGAAAAGCACAGAAGAGGAAGCTAGCAATTGCTGCAAATCATTACAATAGAGATGAGAAAAAGGGTTTGGAGTATTTGAAGTATAACTATTTAGTGTCAGATCCTCCTGATCCAATGGCACTAGCTTCATTTTTCAGATTTACACCAGGTTTGGATAAGACAATGATTGGAGATTACCTTGGAGATCCTGATGAATTACATCTTAGTGTTCTTAAAAGCTTTACACATACATTTGAGTTCACTGGTATGAATCTTGATACTGCGTTGAGGACATTCCTCGACTCATTTCGGTTACCAGGAGAGTCTCAGAAGATTGAGCGTATGATTGAAGCTTTCTCAGAAAGATTCTATGCACAACAATCATCTGAGATCTTTGCAAGCAAAGATACTGTTCATATATTGTGCTACTCGCTTATAATGCTCAACACAGATCAACATAATCCCCAGGTTAAGAAGAAGATGACAGAAGATGAGTTTATCCGCAATAACCGAGCAATTAATGCGGGAAAAGACCTTCCAAGAGAATACCTTTCTGAGCTTTTCCAATCCATTTCATCAAATGCATTTGCTCTATCAACACATTCAGGTACAGTGGAAATGAATCCTAACAGATGGGTTGAGTTGATGAACAGAACAAAGACCACACAACCCTTTAGCCTATGCCAATTTGATCGACGTATAGGAAGAGATATATTTGCAACAATTGCAGGTCCATCAATAGCAGCTGTATCTGCATTTTTTGAGCATTCAGATGATGATGAAGTGCTTCATGAATGTGTTGATGCTTTGATCTCTATAGCTAGAGTTGCACAATATGGCCTTGAAGACATTCTTGATGAGCTCATCGCTTCTTTTTGTAAATTCACAACATTGTTGAACCCTTATACCACACCTGAAGAGACTCTGTTTGCGTTTAGTCACGATATGAAACCGAGAATGGCTACTCTTGCAGTTTTCACACTCGCTAATAACTTTGGTAATTCTATAAGAGGAGGGTGGAGGAACATTGTTGATTGTCTTTTGAAACTCAGAAAGCTTCAACTTCTTCCGCAGTCTGCCATTGATTTTGAGAACACAGATGAAGAAACCTTAAATAATGGTGGATCAGAATCCGATATGAACATTGTTCCAAACCAAGATGCAAAGTTTAACCGACGACATGGTTCTAGTCTGATGGGTCGGTTCTCTCACTTCTTGGCATTAGATAGTGTGGAAGAATCTGTGGCTCTTGGAATGAGTGAGTGTGAACAAATTGTTAAAGTTATAAAACAATGCAGGATTGGTCAAATATTCAGCAGAAGCTCAATGTTGCCAGATGTTGCAGTGTTGAATTTAGGCCGGTCTCTAATTTATGCAGCAGCTGGGAAAGGACAAAAGTTTAGTACAGCAACAGAAGAAGAAGAGACAGTCAAGTTTTGTTGGGAACTAGTCATAACCATTGCATTATCTAACATTCACAGGTTCTGCAGTTTTTGGCCAAGTTACCATGAGTATTTACTCAATGTTGCAAACTTCCCACTCTTTTCACCAAGTCCATTTGTTGAAAAAGGAATCCCAGGATTACTCAAAGTCTGCATTAAGATTCTAGCTTCTCAACCTCAAGATCTTTTATCAGAAGAACTGATTTTCAGGTCATTAACAATCATGTGGAAGATAGATAAAGAGATCATTGAAACTTGTTATGACTCAATAGCTGAGTTTGTCAGCCAAGTCATTACAAACCACTCTGCAAATCTGCGCACACAAATTGGTTGGAAAAGTATTTTACAACTACTTTCTCTGTGCGGAAGACATCCAGAGACCAAAGACCAAGCTGTGGATTCTCTCATCAGTTTAATGTCGACCAATGCCATGCATCTCTCACAGTCAAGTTATGCATATTGCATTGATTGTGCCTTTAGTTTTGTTGCTCTAAGAAATAGCGCGGTAGAGAAGAATATGAGAATATTAGATCTCATGGCAGATTCAGTGACAATGCTAATAAAATGGTACAAAACTGCTTCTACTGAGCCTGTACACAGCAACAGCATGACAAGCAATAGTAGCAGCTCATCATCTGTAGAAGAAAACAACTTAAGAGGAGTTAACTTTGTTCATCATCTATTTCTGAAACTCGCTGAGGCTTTTAGAAAAACATCACTAGCACGAAGAGAAGAGATACGGAACAAAGCAGTAACATCTCTAGAGAAAAGCTTCATAATGGGTCATGAAGATCTTGGATTCACACCATCAGGCTGCATCTACTGCATTGATCATGTCATTTTTCCAACAATTGATGATTTACATGAGAAACTTCTAGACTATTCAAGGCGAGAAAACGCAGAAAGAGAGATGAGAAGCATGGAGTTAACATTGAGTATAGCAATGAAAATGCTCATGAAAGTCTTTCTGCATTACCTTCAACAGATTGTAGGAAGTGCAGAGTTTAGAACCTTCTGGTTAGGAGTGTTGAGAAGAATGGATACGTGTATGAAGGCTGATTTGGGATTGTATGGAGAAAACAAACTTCAGGAGGTTGTGCCACATATTTTGACCACCATGATCAATATTATGAAGGAGAAAGAGATTTTGGTGCAAAAGGAAGATGATGATCTTTGGGAGATTACCTATATTCAGATTCAGTGGATTGCTCCTTCACTTAAAGATGAATTATTTCCTGATGAAGAGATGTAGAAATTTAGCAAATAGATGTTATTGTTTATCTAAATTTGATTATTGATCTTATATACGATGATGAATATCAAAAAGACTTTTAACATTCTTGGTAGGTTTAATAAGTCACTCCTCAGTCCTCACTATAGGAGAGGGATCGAGATCAGAAGTTCAGTACTATAGTCCATACCCTATTTCGCCAAAAAGGCCAATTAGGTAAATGGGCTTATAATTAGTGAACTCAACAAAAGCTCACAAAAGTGATGACCTACACGAAACAAATTATGATTTCCTCTCGGTATGAGGCTTAGGACTCTCTACTTCTCCTAGAAGGTTTCAATTCTAGTGGGGTGGGGCTGAAGAAACTTTAGTTTACATATTTGTGTTATTTTATTTCCCTTTTCTGATCTTAATTTACGGGTTTGGTGGTTTTATTTCCTTTCGTACGGTGAAAGCAATCAATCACCGATTTTTGACCTAAGAGCCGCCGTGGAAGCACCACCGTGTTGTTTCCTTGGCCGATTTGTGATCAGTTTTCTACAAAAAGCTCTATTTCTTCTTGGTGAATACAGTATACGATGTATTGAGTCTACTAATACTGTCTGAAACTGTTAGTTAAACTGAGAAGAATGCCCGTGAATCTCGAAACAGAATTGCAGAGAATGACAATCGATGAAGATAAACCATTTAAGCTTAGATGTGCACCATCTAAAAATGCTCTGGAAAGGAATACTCGCAGTCTTATGGGAAGATTGTTAAGCTCGGCTTGTCAAATGATGTCAAACTTCATTCATGATATGCCAAGATTGTGGCGAACGTCAGGACGCTGTAGAGGATATGCATTATCTGAAGATCGGTTCCAGTTCATCTTTGATTATGAAAAAGATTTACAGACAGTTCTGGATGCCGGAATGTGGACATATGAAGACTGGTCTTTTCTAACAGAACGTTGGGTTGAACGGCCTACGGATGATTTTCTCAAGTTCGCCCCTGTGTGGGTAAGACTCCGCAACATTCCACTGGAATGTTATGAGAATGAAATCATTGCTGAGGTTGCATGTTTTTTTGGGTAGAGTGATTGAGCTAGCTTTTGATCCTATGAAATCATAGAGTAGAGGTTTCATACGAGTCAAAGTTTTGTTCGATGTAACAAGATCACTAAAAATATTGAAAGAATTTGAGATGGCAAATGGTGAGATCATTACGATCCGGTTTGAGTATGAAAGAATCAGGAAACGCTGCCATTTATGTCAAAGGCTAACACATGATAAATCTCGCTGCCCTCTTAATCCTGATTATTGGCAATTTGGTGCTACGGTGGGACGAGAGGTGACAGTGGTGATGAAAACAATTTTTTTTTTAAAAAGACGTTCCCCTGTTTGGTTTGTTGATTGAGGATGATGTCGAGATTGATTTCTGTACTGGTAAACCTAAGATAGCTAGTGAGGTTCTTGACATTATGCGAGACTACATTAAAGCTGCACCGCCTTTAGAGATCGAAGTTCAAAAAATGAGAGTACGAAGACATGTTTAGAATCTGGAGAAGGACCCACAGCTCCAGAAAATTGTTATGCTTCTTGAGAAAAGGCCTATGGTTACATATGACACTGATAAGGAGAGAGGACTTATAATTGGATATGTTGATGGTCAAGAGCAAGTCGATGGTAATGCTAAAAGTGCTAAAACAACTCAGAATCAGCTGATTTCAAAATATGATAATGGTCTTCCATTGGCTACACAACACAATATTGCTGCTCATGTAGCAACTAATGGGTCAAACCCAACGGTTTTTCAAGCAAGCAATTTTGATGCTGCTCAATCCGGGGTTAAAGTTCCATTAGCTCGAACTCCGAATAGACCATCGAAATGGCGTCGACAACAAGATAAAAGGAAGAAGATGATGATATATCAAGTGAAGAAACCAGATGGAGAGGAAGTGAGTCCGGTGTCGAAACGGAAGGCTGAAGAGGAAGAGAACAGCGAAGGAGTTTCTAAATCTGCTAAACGCAGCTCAGTAGAGGTGGACCCTGTGGTGGTCCCGCCTTCGATGGAATGACTCTTTTAAGCTAGAATTGTCAGGGATTGGGGAATACTCTGACAATTCAATCTATTCGGGAATTTTGCCGCGACGTCTTCCCAGACTTCTTGTTCCTTATGGAGACTAAAAACTCCAATTCTTATGTTATGAAATTAAAAGAATCGTTAGGTTATAAAAATGCTTGTGTTGTGGATCCCATCGGGCTGAGTGGTGGTATATCTCTGTTTTGGAAGAATTCTTTCGATGTGGTGGTTTTAAACTCCAACAAGAATATAATAGATACGAAAATTAAACTCGGCTCTGTTAAATTTTTTATATCGTGGGTTTATGGTGAACCAAATAGAAATCTGAGGCAGAGTGTATGGGATATGCTAATTGAAATTGCAAGGAATCGTGATGAAACTTGGTTAGTAGTTGGAGATTTGAATGAAATTGCTGATAATTCAGAAAAGATTGGTGGTCCATGTCGACCTGAAGCATCGTTTTTACCCTTCCGTAACATGTTGCACGCGTGTAACTTACGTGAGGTATCATGCTCGGGGAATCAATTCTCTTGGGCTGAGAATAGGCATGCTTTATATATTCAAAGCAGATTGTATCGTGCTCTTGGGAACTTAGAATGGTTTAGAGCACTACCTACGGTGAACGAAAAGTTTCTAGACCGGGTAGGCTCCAACCATAGACCGTTGTTACTTCGATTTACACCAACTAATTCAGTCCATTCGGGACGATTTCTTTTTGACAAGCGATGGCTGAAAAAACCAGGAGTTATGGATACAATTAAGATGGCGTGGTTAACAAATGATGAGCTGAGGGAGAAATCAGTTTTGGAAAAGATTAATCGTTGCCGCAAAGACCTCTCAAGATGGAAAAAACAACATAACTGTAACTCAAAGAAGATGATACAAGATTTAAAACGAAAGCTGGAAGCTGAAGGATGCAAACAGTTTCCAGATTTAAGGTTGTTGAAAGAGACAAAACTGCAACTTGTGGAGGCTTATAGAGAGGAAGAAATTTATTGGAAGCAAAATAGTAGAGAGAATTGGCTAAAAGAAGGTGATCATAACACGAAGTTCTTTCATGGTAGTGTGAAACGTCAGCGTCTACAAAATACAGTTCCACTACTTGTCGACAACGATGGTAGTGAGTTCATCACGGAAGGATCAAAAGGAGAGGTGACAGTAAATTATTTTAGGGAGTTATTCTCATCCTCAAACCCGACTTTCAACTCTAACCTGCTCGACGGAATGAGTCCTCGTGTAACTGATGAGATGAACGATCACCTTACAAGAGAAGTGTCAAGTGATGAAGTACGAGAGGCTGTGTTCAGTATCAAAAGCAATAAAGCAACTGGAGCTGATGGTATGACCGGGATTTTCTTTCAATCTCATTGGAATATAGTCGGTGAACAAATTACCAAAGAAGTGTAAGGTTTTTTTCGGTCTGGTTTGATGCCTAAGGGTTGAAGTTTCACTCAAATTTGCCTTATTCCGAAGATACAAAACCCGAAGCAGATGACAGTTTTGCGCCCAATTAGCTTGTGTTCTGTGGTATATAAAATTGTGGCAAGGGTGATGAGAAATAGATTAAAACGAATCCTACATCAGCTTGTATCCAAAACACAAGGAGCTTTTGTTGCCGGGGAGTTGATCTCCGATAATATTCTCATTGCTCATGAGATGACTCATGCATTAAAGACTAATGCCCGATGCAAGAAGGATTTTATGGTGATCAAAACGGATATGCCTAAGGCATATGATCGAGTGGAATGGAGTTTCCTAGAAGTGTTGTTTGTGAAACTCGGGTTTAATGAGACTTGGATAAAATGGATTATGGAGTGTATAACTTCGGTAACATACTTTGTCTTACTGAATGGTCAATCTCATGGTTTCATTAAACCAAATCGAGGCTTAAAATAGGGTGACCCTTAATCTTCTTTCCTTTTTATTTATGTGCTGAAGCACTTATCCACGCGATGAGGAAGGCTGAGAATGAGCATAAGATCACCGGAATATGCTTAACTAAAGAATGTCCATCAGTACAACATCTTTTGTTCACAGATGATAGCATCTTCATGTGCAAGGCGACGTTTAGTGAATGTGCTGAAGTTTTACGATGCCTTCATATGTACGGTGATGCCTCTAGCCAACGTATAAATTTCCAAAAATCTGCTATTACATTTGGTGACAACATTGATCCAATCATGAGGAATATTTTGGGCTTGTTTATGGGAATTACTCAAGAGGGTGGCTGTGGAAAGTACCTTGGATTACAAGAGTGTATGAGTGGATCCAACGAGAGGTTTTAAGCTTCATCACGGATAGACTTAACTCTCGACTTGGTGGTTGGTATGAGAAGATATTATCCATGGGCAGAAAAGAGATATTGATCAAATCGGTAGCACTATCTTTACCTGTGTACGCCATGTCTTGTTTCAAAATGATGAAGCATCAATGTAAGAAGATCAACTCGTCCATTTCCAAGTCTTGGTGGAATAGCAAATCGGATAAGAAGAAGATACATTGGGTATCGTGGGAAAATATGTGTAAATCGAAAAGAGAAGGCGGACTCAGGTTTAAAGATATCACTGATTTTAATCAAGCTTTATTAGCTAAGCAATCTTGGAGGATGATATCTGAACCCAATTCACTTGTTAATCGAATCTATAAGGCTCGATACTTTCCCAAAACTACTATTGACGTTGCAGGTCCGGGCACAAGACAGTCGTACGCATGGTGTAGTATGCTTTGGGGAAAAGATCTGCTGGACAAAGGTTTTCTCAAGTCCATCGGTAATGGTGTTAGTACTAAGGTGTGGATGGATAAGTGGATCTTTGATGATTTACCAAGAGTACCACGGAACAGAGGTTATATAGAAGATAATAACTTAAAAGTGGCGGCTATTATAAACTCTGAAGGTGAGTGGGATAGGATGAATCTTGACATGTTTTTCATCCAAGAAGATGTCGAACGGATAGTAAAAGACCCTTTGTCTGTGTCTTTAGAAGATAGCTGGATATGGCATTATACGAAAAATGGCAAATACTCTGTTAAGAGTGGATGCAAGCTAGCCACAATGCTAAGAGATGAGAATAATCAGGTTTCAGACCAAGAGAAGAAGATCATTAGCCTCAAAGCTCGGATTTGGAAACTTCAAACACTTCCAAAAATCAAACTCTTCCTGTGGCGTGTCCTATCTGGTGCGGTGGCTGTGGGAGAATTTCCACAACATCATGGAATTCACATTAATCCAGCCTGTCAAGTTTGTGGAGTGGGTTTCGAATCCATACAACATGTTCCCTTTGAATGTACTATCGCTGCTCAGGTGTGGTCAACTATCAATCACATGGTCCGGTTCACTTCTGGAACTCAATCCATTGAATCTTATGTGGAACAAATTTTGGATTATGTTCAAAGCAAAAGACAACAGAATAAGTACAGTCATGCTCTGCCGTGGTTATTATGGCTGATATGGAAGCAACGTAATGGCAAAGTGTTTGCTAATGTGACACAGAACGTAGATACATTGATTTCCCAAGGAGTTGCAGAGACAGATGAATGGTTCTTACTTAATGAGCGTAAAGAACAATGTCCTAATTATGGAGGGAGAAGATCAGAATGTGATAAAATTTGGAAACCTCCTTCTTCTGGTATGCTTAAATGCAATATAAATGTTTCGTGGGAAGATCTGAATAAACAGAGTGGTATGGCTTGGCTGGTTAGGGATCAACATGGTGCAATGCTTTATCATGCCCGTGATATTCTGCTACCGTATAGCTGCAAGTTGAATGCGGAGTTTCATGCTTTGATGCGTACAGCACAGTGCCTTGTTGATCTACGTATTGATAGGATTGAGTTTTGGATCGAGAATGAGAGCATTCTCCAAGAAATTAATAATCATCATGATTGGCCAAAGTTTATAAGCTTTCTGGAGCAATGGAAGAATACTGCCAATAAGTTCACCTACTGCTGTGTGGAGTGTTCTTCTTTTGAAGCGAATTTAGCAGCAAGACTTATAGCTCGAAGTGCGATTCGAGAAAACAGATTACACTCATACCTTGCATCAGAAGAACCCTCTTGGCTCAAGTCGAGTATCGAAACTGATCGCCGACACTGTGTCTAATGTTTGTGTTGTGTATCCAGGTAGCACGAGTGGCCGTATATCGTTTGTGTCTGGTTTTAAAAAAAATTCCGATCATGCTCTGTTTTTATATATTGAAACAGAGTCTCTTATTAAGAGGGACAGTAAATTTTTTTTTAATAAAACTTGATTCAGACGGGAAAAAAAGTGATGACCTACAATACAATACATTTGGCCTATCCTGACAAGATCTACAATACTAACATATAAGACTTATGATCCTTGTCAAATCAGCTAACGATCTCAGACTGAGAGAAGAGAAGAGAAGCCAGAATGACACGTATACATTGTACCAACACCTGGTCTCTACTGACGACTTGGACCAAGAGAAAAAAGCCAGGGATGACGCTTGTGCCTCATTTTGACACCTTGTGTCCACCACAATTCCAGAGTAAGAAAAGAGAAAATGAAACTGCCTATAGAAAGATAATCTTAAGTTCAGAAAAAGGGTTGGACACAAGGAAGAAGGAGAGATTACAGTAGGAATACAAGCCAGAGGCAGTGTTCAGATAATCAAAGACGCCTGATATCAGAGTTTCAACTATATGAAAACTACTATAACTGCAAAACAAATCAGAGTAGCATTTAGGGATAAAATCTACAAAAATTAAGTTTTGCACTATTAATTTCTAAATACAATTTATGTTAAGATAATTCAATGAGTAGCAACCTAAAATCTTAAACTGGCATTTGATCTTAGGGATCTAAACACACATTATCGATTAGATCTGATATATCCACAATTAACCTTAACATCAACTTTCGTTGGTTAAGCACTAATTATTCATCAATGCTATTTTAGGCATCTAACATGCAGTTTTGGTAAGTTAAATAACTTATTATCATAAGGTAGGTGATAGGCTAACCTAAGCATTACATTCAGCAATAGATGGAGAACTCTTCTTCCAAAAGCTTACAAGAATTAAAAGCAGAAGTTGACTCTCTCAATTATGAAAGCATACTTCTAAAAATCCCATAGACCTAACTAAGAAAGTTAAAAACACATCTAATACAAAGTAAGTAAACATGATGAAAATAAGGAAAATTTGATTCTTTTTCGCGGAGCCCCGTGGATTGGTAGATCCACTATAAAATAGTTGATCTCAAATCGTGCTGGTCATTCTTCAGATCGTATGCAGATTTCTTCTTAGAGGTTGGAACAGTCAATCTTGATGTAGATCGATCGATCTTCACTTTAGAACGACTTTGCGAAGTAGCTGGTCGATTCTTAGATCGTACATATCTTGTGGCAAAGATATGATTTATCGATCCAGGTGGTGATCAATCGATCTCAATGTCTAAAAGTGCTAAAAGTGACAATTTTTGCACCAATCCATGTTTTGACTCCTTAGTTTCATCCTAACTTGTTTTGTACCTGAAAAGACTCTAAAAGACTAACAAAGACTCGAAAAACCAATGAAAATGTTCGTTAAAAATCGATAAAAATGTGATACGTCAACTCCACTAGACTTAGTATTTTGCTTGTTCTTAAGCAATCAAAATATTAATCCACGAAAAATGAAGTTGAAGAACATGAACACATTTCATCATGAGAAAATTACAAGATCAGACCATTTAGTAAACCATATGGAAAACGCACCTGACAGAATCGAGATCACCTTGTACTTTCCCCAAACTTCACATCTGTCCCAAGCTAACTCCACAATCCAAGTGAGCAGTCAGAACGCACCATACCAACTTCCTAATTTAAGTGCGACCTCTCAAAAGAGATATCGATCAGAGGACACATAGGTTCTTCCTCAGTCTTAAGACTACTTTCCATGTGGTTCCTTTTCTCTCATTTCATTCACCTTACAACCGATTTTTTCCTACTTATCTAGGGATTTATTGTTTTTATCGACTGTGCAGCCAATTTTTCTTTCTTACCTATGGTATCATTGTATTTTTTATTGGTCGTATTCTTTAGTAACTCAAAGAATGTTAACAAAGAGCAACTTCACTGGAGATTTTTCTTTAGCCTAGTAACATTGCATCCAACTTTGTTTAAAGTTACTTCAGAATTGATATATTCCGCATGAAAACTTTGAAATGACCAAGAGAGGGTAACCATATTCACACATATATGTCATTTAGGACTAAAGAGAGTACCTAATCCACTGTATGCCAAACCCCTTGATAAGAGGATTAAGTCAGGTTATGTGTAACGCCTCCATAAGAGTCTTTGAATACCCAAATGGATATGGGTAACACTGAGAGGTTGTGCAGTCTCTAGGTTTTCCAACAGTCAATCGATTTCTGTCCAATTTGGGTCAATGGTTAGTTAAGTTCCTGAAAATGCAATAATTTCTCAAAAATCATAGTTTCTACAACTGATCTTGACTCAATAAAAACAAACTGCCTCAAGAAAATATAAAGGTGACTTCAAAAAGAAAAAAAAAAGAAAGAAAATAAGTTAGTCACAAAATGTGTCCTCCCCCAGACTTACTTCAATCCGTCACAATATGAGAAAAACCTAAAAAAGAACCACGACTTAGGCAAAAATAAGATAAGAAAAATATAATAAAATGCGAAAGTAATAGGTAAGAGAAATAGATAAATTTACTGATCATGTGGACTGAAACTCTCATGATCTCCAGGAGCTCGGTGCAATCATGTAAGACGCAAATAAGGAGCCTCCTTGTTGTCCTCATCTTCCGACGCAATAGTGTGTCTCTGTCCAGCAACATCAGATCTTGCATCAGCATCTCTAGTGCTTATGTCAGCTCGTGCAATCTCTGATGGTTCGCCTAGGAAAGAAGGTGTTGGCACCTTGATCTTCCATAATGTATACCAAATACGTTGCATCATAGAGTGCTTCTTGATTTCGGTCTCATGCACCCATCGTATATACTCCCTATCAATAAAGTCATAAGAAAAATGAGGGAGATCATACTCAGCAGTGTACTCGGGAATGATGTGCTCCATCATGGTGTCAGCAAGAGGCTGTTGCTGAGTAGATACGTTGAGGCGTCAAATCTGCAGCTTAACGAGATGTAAAACAGCATGTGCGTCAGTTCTCTGATTTGGCGGTTCCCGTATGAGTGATGTGAGCATCAAAATTGACGCTGGCTTGGTAAGTGAAAGAGGTGATGCCATGCAACAGAAGCCTGCACAAGTGAGGCTCTGAGTTGTAGGCATAGTACCTATACTTGAGTCCAATTGTCATGTAGGTGCAGTTGGTAATGAACCACTCATACATCCGATGTATCTGCTCGATCTTGGGTGTGTTGTTAAGGTCCAACATGTGATACAAGAATATTAGGGTGAGGAAGATCCTGAGTATCTCCTTCAGGGGTGTGCTCGGCGATCCCTTGAAATGTCGAATAGTAAGCATCTCAGAAAAAACAAAACCCGAATTGATGTCATAACATAGTTGTGTAGGTGGAGGAGCATCACCGTAAAGATCTGGTACTGTTGAAGTAAGTACATAATGTAACAAAGCAAGTTCTAGCTTAGTAACCACTCTGGATTCTTCCTTGCTAGGCATCATGGAACCTATGATCTTCTCAGCCATCTGAATCACGATATTCATGATGTGTCTCAATTTTGCTAAACGAGCCTCATATCCACCATTTGCTATGATGTGCAACAACTCTGAATTAGGTGGAGAATCTGGTGAATGCATACTATCATTGGCATATATGTGGAAGTCGTAAAGATCACAAAGCATTGTTATCGCCATCTCGTACAATACACCACTTGAGAGAAAAGTGAGTGTAGCTTTGCTTAATGGACCATGTAGATCAGCAGATTCATACAACTCATAAGAGGCCAAAAACTAACGAACAAGCTCTGGATACATCGGGTAACTATGATGTGAAAATGTCACAAAGCATATCCTACCCAGCATACTACTCATGTCATCCAATATGTCCAATCTCGGCAGCATGTTGGGGCAAATGAACTTGGTGGAACTATCTTGTTCTATAAGACTTGGTCGTAAAAGATATTATGATGCGGTGAATAACCATCTCGTCTCTTTCGAGACATCAGCTGCATTTTTCTTCAAGCTTTGTTAGGTCCACTAGAAACCTCTCATGGCTTAGAAAAGGGGTGGCATCAGGGTGTGGCCATGGCTCACAAGTTCAAGGTTCATCCTCATCTTTGTGGCCGAGAATTGAAGGTTGCCCCCTTTTTGGTCCTTGTAGTGAAGATCTCTAACTTTTTTGATGGTTTCTTTGCACCTTCATGAACCATTACCTGAAAAAACAACAAACACGAAAAATCCAAAGGAATAAATTGATATCTATGGTATGAAAAATAAAAAATTCAGATATAGAACAAGAATCATGTGATGAAATTAAGTTAAACTTAGTAGCTACACATCATAACATCCAACACCATCAAGCATGTTCCAAACTCAATTCTAAACCTAAAATTTCAAAATTTCCTAATTCTCCATCAACCTAAAAATCAAATTTTACAATAAAGTAATCTAAAATTGGATGGTTCTAGTCACAAAATCAGCACACAATGTCATGAGAAGATGATTATGCATCATAGATCAAGCACATTGCAAAAATTAGAAATCACCAAAACCTTCAATTTTCCGTGGAATGGAAATATGGAGAAAGAGAGTTATACCTTTTCAGATCGAGAATAAAAAAAAGAATAATAAAAACATGAGGGAAATCCGAGTGAATAGGCTCAAGAGTCAACCAAAACCGATAAGAATTGAAAGAGTTGTAAATGACTGAAGATTTTGAAACTTTTTCTCCAAAATTACCCAAAAGGAGAATTTCAAAAATTAATGGTTTCATCCAAAAACATGGGTCCATGTTGTCTTAAAATTTATTTTCCGGTTCAATTCAGGTCAATTGAATTGATTTATGAAATCAGAAGACTAACCTTGCATGAGAATCGATTGATCCTCAAACGAGATCGATCAATCCTAATTCTTCCACTCGTTCCTCTCCTGAATTTCAATCAATCCCTGTGTTGAGGTCGATAGCCAGATCGTCTGCACAAAAGTTATATTGATTGGATCAATCGGATTGATCGGTCCTATCTATCAAATCAGTCACCAGGTCCTTCACAAATTCATTTGCATTTTGTGGATTGATCGATCCTGATGTAGATCAATTGATATCAGTTTTCTAAACTTACTTTTCGTACCTGAAACAAAAGAAAACGAAAACAAGAAAAACATAAACTAAAAAGTGCAAAAAATAAAAAGAAAAGAACCTACTAGTGGATTGCTTCCCATTCAATGCTTGTTTAAATTCATTAGCTTGACCCAATCATATTTTAGATGACAGGTGGACTCGTAGGAAGATTTTCTCCATCCTTATTCAAATTGACATTCATGACACATGAATTTATGTGTGTGTCGTAAACGTCAAACTTAACTCATGCAACGTCCGTGAACACTACAGTTATGCAAGGCTTGACCTCTTTCACATCAAAGGGCTCTGACCAACCTGAATCAAGATTTCCTGTGAAAATCTTAAGACAAGAATTAGTGATAACAGATTTTTCGTGTGTTTTTCAAATCCTATTATACTAGTGTGTC
>OVBA01006390.1:2509-17118 GCA_900406435.1 Lepidium aucheri
ATGTATCCCAAACACTAATTTTAATCTTTTCCACATTATATAATCTATCAGGACACAATTTAATCATAATCAGTCAATTAATTATTTTATAATATATTTGGTCATCTTTTTATCTTTCATGGTATTTTTTTGACTTTTAGAAAGCCATTGAATTTAAAGAAAAGAAATAGGACTCGTGGGTCTCGTGGCTTTTATTTATATTGATATAATAAGAATGATGAGTCATGAGATGACTTCTTCTCCTTATTTTTATAATAAAGAATAATGATGAATTGTTTTTAAAGATAGAAAAATACATGATCTATCACCATTCACCACTTTGAGCACGTCGAGTATAGTCGTGTGTAAATTCGAAAATGATTTATCCGAAAATGATTTATTACTTGATTCGTATCTATTTTTATATAGAAATAGTTATATAATAAGTCTTCTTATGTTTTAAATTAGTAAAAGTACCCCAATATAAAATTTTATCAAAAATGCTCCAAAAAAATGTTTTATATTTCAGAAAATATTCCCTTTTTAATGGTCAATTTTGTTCCCGTAGACAAAATTAGACAACATTATACATATTCAGCAATTTTCTGATGGACATACATTTTCTATCTAAAGTGGACATCTATAGTCATGATTGACAAAGCTGCGTAATAGTTGTAGCTGAACGCAGTTGAAGCAGATGTTGAGAATTGAACGCTGAGAGCTGCGAGTTGTGAGTTCAGAGCTGCAAGCTAAGAGAGCTCAAAATTATTTTAATTTTTTTTATAAAAAATATAATAATTCATTTGAAATTAAAATATGACTAAAATAAAAAATATTACAAATAAAAAAAAATTAAATTAAATAGTTAAAACAAAAACATATATTTATATGTGAGTTCTTTACATTTTTCTATAATGTTGATTCGAATATCCATCATAGTTTAAAACAATATTTTTAAAAAATAGTTTCATTTTTTCATTAAAAATACCAAAATTTAGTAAAATATATCGGTATTTATTTGATTCTTAATTCAGTTCTAGTTCATTATTTTAGATACATATATTTAAGACTCATTCATATATTTTACAAAGTTTGGGTTCAGTTCACTTAATTCCCATAAGTTTTGATTCAAAATTCAGTATTAAGTTTTATACCTAAAACTACATATTATATTATATTATATTATATTATATTATCTCTATCTAAATTAAATGTCATTTAAATATTTCAAGTTAAATAATTTTTATATATTATCTGTTAGAACTATCACAAAATCAAATTTAAATTTTATTAGTCTAATATAAAAATATAATAAATTATCTGAATATATATGAACTTTAAAATTTGAATTAAGATTTTAAGCAGACTTTTATAAAAAATTTCAATAATATACACAATATACTGATTTATTATCTTAGTTGTGACCATATATATATATGATTATAATTAATTGTAATTGTTGAAACATGTGTAAATGCTTTAATTTCTAGCATTTTAACGTTGTTGAATATTGAGCAGTTACTAACAGCTGTGAGTTAAAAAAAGTTTACATAATTGGTGGTTGTCTACTGTGGACGTAACATACATTACTGTCCACAATAGACGTATATACTTTCTATTGTGGACAACAATGTCGCAATTGAATGTCACAAAAAATTATTTCCCAAAATTTGAAACAATGAAAAAGAGCATTTTTGATAAGGTAAAAAAGAACATTTTTTAAAATTAAAAATATAAAATGGACATTATGAATGATATTTCCTTTTATATATACATTGGTTTCCTAATCACAATCTAATTAATTACTGTTGAGTGATCATCAAGTATTGAATCTTACACTTTAAATTATATGATAAAATAAAGATATAGTTTCATAACTGCCTTAAGCTGGTTTTGTTATAAATTTCTAAATAAAATTCTGAAAATTAATTAAAATTTACTACTAACTCTAAAATGTTAATATTTAATTAAAATATATCAGATACAAATTAGGTTATTGACTCAATTTTGGTTCAGATTTGGATTTTGTTTTTGAGAACATAGATTAAAAACTCATTCTGGTATTTTTTCAGGTTTGTTTCTTCTAATTCAAATTACTGTTTCCTATGATATTAATAAAGAATTAATAGAAAAAACTCTAAAATGCTAAAATTTAATAAAAATATATTAGGTACATATTCGGTTATTTGGTTCTAGATTTAGTTTGTGTTTGGGTTTAGTTTTTTGAGTACATAAATTTAGGACTCATTTGAATATTTTCTCGGTTTCAGTTCTTCTAATATGGACTGATTGCGGTTCCATTATCGAGAATCAGTTTTTTGCCTGAGGATAAATTTGCTACATCTAATTTTTTTTAATTTTATATTTTTCACGAATTAAATACGAAAACTTTATACATCTTATCAAACAAGTCCTAATAAACACTAAAACTCAAAATCACATTAATTGATATATTATTTACAACTGATGTCCAGACGGTATAATTTTCACAAAATTCATAAGCTGAAATTAACTTACCGTTTAAATATGAAATGTAAGTTTTAAATCATGATCATTGAGTCCTTGTGCTCTATAGTTTGATTCCTCATACTCTCAATCATAAAGCGGATTACCTAGGCCGTAATGTTAGAAGGTTATCTAAAAAACATATCTTTGTAAATAATGTTTCGGTCCCTTGGAACCAATTCCCTAATAATTGAGTAAAGTTGACAAAAGTAAAATAAAATAAAGCATCATCGTTGAATCCAGAAATAAAACATTTTTTGTCATTCAAAAATGAATATACTCAAAAACAAAAATGTCCAAAATCATCAATTTCGTATATTTCTTACCACACTAGATTTGTATTTCTAGTTTCACATACATACAAATGTTTTAAAAAATATTACTAAAAAACTTAAATACTAGTTTTTTTTTCAATTTTTGTTTTAAATTTGCACTATAGCGCGAGTATAATCCTATTCTTATATATTAAAGCCGGATAAACTTTCATTTTAAAAGTATTAAAAATTATAAGATAAAATTAGCTTATTGTTCGTAACTACCCATACAAATAGGCTTGGATTTTGTTATATTTTTCTATAAAAAGTAAAAATTTAAAAAGATTTAACAAAAAAAATTTTAAAAGTTAAAATTTAATTAAAATATATCGGTTACAAATTCGGTTTTGATTCAGATTTGTATTTTGCTTCCTGGGTACATAGATTTAAGATCTATTCTAGTATTTTGTCAGGTTTGGTTCATATAATTTATGTTTTGATTCTTTTTGATTTAAGATCTATTCAACTATTTTTAGTTTTTAAATCGAGTTTGGTTCGGTGTAGATCGATTTCAGGTTTGGATATTTATATATAAAAATTTAAAATTAATAAAAATTAATAGAAAGAGCTCTGAAAAACTAAAATTTAATAAAAATATATCGGATACCCATTCGGTTATTGATTTGGTTTCGGTTAGGGTATGACTTTGATTTTCTGTATACATTGATTTAGGAAATATTTAGATATTTTTCAGGTTTGATTCTTCTAATACAAAACGAAATTGGTTCTGGTTTCGGGTATCCATTTTTATGCCTAGAAAAACTTGCTATATCCTGTTTTTATTTTAAAAACATTTTTATGCTTTTTGCAAATCTAATATTAATACTTCATATATCTTATCAAAAAAATTCTATTAAACTTTAATACTCAAAATCACATTAATTGATGTGTTATTACGATTGATGTTCAGAGTGTATAATTTTTAAGAAAATATTTTAGCTCATGGTTTGACTTCGAAATGTATGTTTAGATATTAATCATTGAATATACTCAAATATATAACATAACAACATGAGTAATTTCTTATATTTGTTTACCAAACTATTTATATTTCTATTTTCAAATACATAATTAAATAGGTTAAAAAAATTAATGATGAAAAAACAAAATTGTTTTTGGGTAGCGCGGATAAAATTGTAGTAGTCCATTGTTTTGTTTATCTCATAACTTGTTCCATTAATTAATATATAATACGATTTGATAATAGGGAGAATTGCAAAAATGTCCCTCAAAGGAGAACAATTTCATTACTACCCTCATTTTTTAGACATTTTCAAAAAATGCCCCTCATTATGGAAAAATGACCAAAATACTCTTTATGTTATTATTTTTATATATTTTTACAAACCATTTTCCCGCCAAAAAAAATTTTCCCGCCAAAAAAACTTTTTTCCAGCCAAAAATTTTTTTTCCCCGCCAAAATTTTTCCGCTATACGAAAAGAATTTCCTGCCAAAAAAATTTATAAGGGAGTTTATAAAAAATTTTTATAAGAGAGCTTATAAAATTTATAAGGCTTTATAAGAGAGCTTATAAAATTTATAAGGTTTTATAAGAGACCTAATAAAATTTATAAGGCTTTATGATAGAGTTTATATAATTTATAAGGTTTTATAAGATAATTTATAAAACTTATAAGGTGTTTATAAAAAAAATTATAAGGTGCTTATAAAATTTTATAAGGTATTTAAAAAAATTTATAAGAGAGCTTATAAAAATTTATAAGATTTTATAAGAGACCATATAAAATTTATAAGACTTTATAATAAAACTTATATAATTTATAAGGCTTTATAAGTGAGCTTAAAAAATTTATAAGGTGTTTATAAAAAATTTATAACGTGTTTATCAAAATTTATAAGGCTTTATAAGAGACCTTATAAAAATTATAAGGTGTTTATAAAAAATTTATAAGGTGTTTATAAAATTTTATAAGACGTTTATAAAAATTTATAAGGCGTTATAAAAATTTATAGGGTGTTTATAAAAATTTTGTAAAGATTTATAAGCGCACTTATAAAAATATTTTGGCGGGAAATTTTTTTTTCCGTAAACTTTTGTTTTTGAAATTCCAGAAAAGAAAATTTTTTGGCGGGAAAAACTTTTTTTGGCGGGAAAATTTTTTTTTTTGGCGGAAAAAGTTTGTAACAATTCTACTGAGGGTATTTTAGTCATTTTTGTATTAATGAGGGGCATTTTTGAAAAGATAAATGTCAAGGAGCATTTTTGAAAAGGAATACACTTAAAAGGGCATTTCTCAAAATTTCTCTTGATAATATAATTATTTAACATACTTCTGTTGAAAAATATAATTTTATTAACCTAAAAACATAAATTTCTTTTATTAAAAACTACATCGATAAAGGCTGATCTATAGTTTAAAGCTCACGACATCAAATCCATTTTCACCGATAATGTTACTATGCAACATAAAAGCTATTTTGTAACATCAATGGGGAATGAGAAATAGGGGACATCCGAAAATAGTATTCTATATTTCAAAAGAAAGTTTGACTAGAATTCATTGTTACTCGTTAACAAACAAAATTATAAACTGAATGTTTAATCGAAAAGTCATTATTACTCAGCACAACAACAAACAATTTGTTTTTTTTAATAATTAGATCGATAAAACATCATCCCCAGTTAAATATTTTAGCTAGAACTGCGTGGGAATTGAACTCATCACCAGGTGTCAAGCTAAATCAGGACAAACTAATTGGATCACCTTTTTTTGTCAACAATAATTAAATCGATAAGAACCGATTCATCGACAAGTTGCTCCAACTCAAGCAGGGTGAGACTCGAGCTCACCATATAGTACCAAATTAGATCAGAGACAAACCAACAAGATCACCTACTTCTTCGCACTGCATCACTTACTTTTTGGCAACAAATAATTTGTTACGCAGGAAAAAGAAAGTTAGTTACTTAATAAAGACAATAATGTCACAACAACTAAAAATATACATAAATCATAAAGAAAATTTGACACAACCAAAATCTTCTCCTCCCAATTTTGTATGTTAAAAATCATTTTTAATATTGCTTATGAATAATTTTATCTTCTAAAGGAAAAACCATCAAGTTTACTAATATTTGTTTGGTTTTCAACTCTTGTGAAGGTTACTAAACTTTTTTTTACTAAAAATCAGTTTGAATGGTTGATGTCATTTTTGGTTAAATCCTGAATGCTTATTTTATGACTTTTTCATGTTTTTTTTGTCATTATTAGAGTATTGAAGCTTCAAAAATATTCATTCCATGGTTCCTTCCATACTTTTTAAAAGTTCAGGGTAATAAATCCAAATAATAATTTTCATGGTTTATTTTATGATTTTTGTAAAACTGAGTTTTTTACTCATTTTTTTTCCTCTAATAGTTTTTATTCTTTATAATAACTTGAAAAATTGTAATGAATAACATACAAGTTTTCTGAAAAGTCTAGATTTATAGTTTTCTGTGTCAAAATCTCTTGATCATTTGTTCCTATAACCTCATCGAATAGAAAATTCACTTTACTTTCTCTTTCTCGCTTTCTCTTTTTTTTTTCTTTTATTATAAGAAAAAATGTTAAATTATGACCATTTTTTATGATCAAAACGTTGGTCAAAATATTGTGACCAAAAGTTAACTAAAATTCCGATTAAACTGATTTTTGATTAGTAAATAGTCAAAATATTTTTACCAAAAGAATGGTCGAGATATTATAAAACTTTATGACCAATTTTTGATGCTCAATATTTCTCATAAAAAACTGTCAATAAATTTTGATCTTTAATGGACCATTACATATTCAACATAATTAGTCAAATATCATCAAAAATTTTCGTTCAAAAGTTGATGGTCAAAAAATTTGGTAAAAGAATTCAATAGACTTAGTGTAACACTCACTTTCAGCTTACCCAAGAACGCACTAAGTGCGGTACGTGGACACAGTACGTATGGGCAGACCAAACTTGGCCAATAGGCGCGTTCGAGCCAAGGAAAGGCATTGGAAAGTCTAAAAAATGATAAAAATCAGATTTATACATGAACAATATTCTAAGGAAGGAATTTAGGACAAGAACCTAGGATTTGGATAGAACCAAGTGGTTTGGACCGCATGGTCCGAATCAGACCGTACGGTCGTTCAGACATGATTGGTCCGAGTTCGGACATGAGCCTAGAAGGTTCGGACATGTTGTGTCTAGTTCTGGTCGAGGTTTAAGGTTTAAGAAAAGTCAGGTCTGCGTCCGGACAAGTCTAGTCCATGTTCGAACAAAGATTCTCGCTTGGACAAGGATTTGGTATGTGTCCGAACGGGTTGCCTAAGGGTAAAACAACCAGAATTGATGGGTTTTGGAACTTGAATTATTTTGAATGGATTTGAGTCTGATCCAATTAAAAGAATTAGGGCTAGGGTTCAGTTACACTAAGGGTTATAAAGAGGTGCCTAAAACCACCCTAAAAAGGCTAATTCGCAAAAGTTAACCTAGAATTAAGAGAGAAAGAACTCAAAGGAGGCTGAGAGAGAACGATCTGATTGAGGAAAGAAAAATGTTGAATTGAGATCAAGGTTTTGTTAGGATTGGCAAATCGAACCCCATAGAGAAAAAGGAACCCATAAACAACTAAGGCAAAGGTGAGTTCGTGACCGTGGGGACTTGACCTAGAATATTGTGTTTGGTAATATGTTAAGTGGAATCTTAGAATGGTTCAGTTGAATGATTAATTGTGATTGGAAGGACCATGTTGGTCGAATTGTGATTGAGAGCCGTGTGGTTCATGACCTGTAAATTGCGAACCATATGTTCGGACCCGTGACTTATGGATCTTAGGGTTTGGACCTGAGATTGTGATATAATGTGAATGTTGTTCTTAACTCAAAAATTACTTTGACTGATTTGGATGTACTCCGGGTAGTCAAACTGATTGTTGAGCAAGCTCTGGTTAATGATTGTTCTTTGATTTGATTTGACTTGTTATTGAATGCGTGTTCTGGTTATAGCCTAGTGGGACGGGATGACCGAACCACTAAGCAATTCTGTTGCTTATACAATCTGTGTGATTGTAGGTAATGAGTCGACCAATGACCGTGAAAGTGGTTAATAGGAGCAAGAACAAGGCATGACAGAGAGGAGGTGGATCTAGGATTGTGATTTTGGAGCCCTTTTATGTTATTTAAGACTGAACTTGATGTTAGTACCGATTTTTGATGAATTATGTTTATTATTTGATGTTTTTAGAACCTTGAACTTGAATATGAATAAGAATGGAACCGAGTTTTGTGAATTGTTTGGGCTTGTCACATCATTATAATCAAAATTTGACTTAGTGAATAAAGGAACATGAATTGGTTAAGTGTTTGGTCTGCCCAAGTTCAGACTAAGAAGCGTGGTACGCATGTTTAATGAGTTAAGGTGTTACAATTTGGTATCAGAGCCAGATTGGTTCTAGGATCGTTGGGAAGTGTATGAATGGGTTAGATGAATGATATACATCCTCATCACGTGAAGGTCTTACGGTAAGTATGATATGTATTTTGTGAACCGAGCTAAGTTAAGGGAGGTTAATAACTTAGTTAATGTGGTAACTGTAGATGGTTTGTACCCAAAATGGAAGGAGAGGTACTGTGGGGATTGGTGAGACTTCCCGTAATGCTACTGGTAGACTGAATGTGATGGAGGAAACAATGTGGAACGTTAACAAAGTGTTGACCAGAGTGAGAATGATGTGCCCGCAACACCGCAGACCCCAACTGCGAATGTTGGGGCTGGAGACCAGTATGGGTTGAATAATATCTTGGCTATGTTAGCCCAAGTCTTGGAGAAACTACCGGCTATAACACCGGCTGAAACCATGCCCCACAGGAGAATATGGTACTTGTGGAGGGTGTGCTACCGTGTGCGGATGTGGAAACCGCCCGAAACGTGACCGAGGAGGCTGCTCAAGCCTTGGCTACTCCATCATACCTGAAAATGATGGATCATTGCAGAAATTTGGCACAAAGTTCTTTGCTGGAAGAGCTAAGCCGATTGAGGCTGATGAGTGGAGGAGTAGGTTGGAGAGGAACTTCTACTCTATTCGTTGCCCGGAGGAGTAGGAATTCATTACTTGGAGGGTGATGCCCATAATTGGTGGCAAGGGGTTTCAGGCCGAATGGAAAACCCTAACTGCACGAGGGAAACGTTTTGTAAGGAGTTCAAGGCAAATTTTATTCCTTGGAGGTGTTTGATAGGCTAGAAGGAGCCTTCTTGAATTTTAGTCAGAGAACAATGACTGTGAGGGAGTATGAGACTTAGTTTAACAACCTTAGGAGGTATGCTGGACGTGAGTTGGACGATGAGAAAGTCCAAGTGCGTCCTTTCATGCGTGGGCTATGGCTTGAACTTTGCAATGTGTGTTAGGTGCGGAATTACAACTCAGTTACGAAGCTTGTGGAAAAGGTTGCCAAATTGGAGAGTGGGCTGGAGGAGGCCAGATTGGTGAGTGAAAGAAAAAGGGTCCCAACCGTGCAGCAAACTCAATCAGGGAATGGTTCGGGATTAAAACAGAGGAGAACAGATGGGAATATGCCGGGTAAAGCAGTTGCGGCGCGCACCACATGTAAGGTTTGTGGGAAGGAGCATATTGGAGAATGTAGGATGGCTTCTGGTGCATGTTTTTGGTGTGGTAGTACATACCATATGGTTTGTGATGTCCAAAGGAGGACCCAAGGGCAAAGGATGTCCGAACCGAGGGACCAAGGTTGTGCTACAACTGTGGGGAAACAAGGCACATCAGGGCTAATTGTCCCAAATCACTTCAATCATCAGGGAAACGGGCAAGAAAGGAGTTGCCACCACTATCACCACCGCCAAAGAGACAAACTATGATGCTTAGAGCATACTCACTGGTTGCGGACCCAACTGACCAGAGCACCACACGTCTGATCGCTGGTAAGTTCTATTCATCATCGTAACTTCTTCTTTTTGTGAACTTGATTGCTTGTATAGTGCGAACTAGGGTCCTTAGTGTCTAATAAACATGTAGGAACCGTGATTATGGGTGGTATGGAAACCCATGGGTTGTTTGATTCCGGGGTGTCACATTCTATTGTGCACCCTAGAATGATCGGTGTTCGTGAATTTGAGAAAAAACCTGGAGTAAGTAGTGGGTTGTTAGTCCGAGCAGCTGGTGGACAAGTAATGGATGTCCTAGGAGATGTTAGGAACATTTCCGTGATCATAAAAGGAGTAAGCTTTCCGACTGACCTAGTGATTTTTCATGTGGAACTATATGATGCGATCTTAGGAATGGATTGGCTTGGAAAGTATAAAGCACACATAGATTGTCATCATGGTGGAGTTGAGTTTGAGAGTGATGGGAATTGGTTTGTGTATCAAGGAATCCAACCCACCTCAGGTAGCTTGATTGTCTCGGCTGTCCAAGCAGAGCAGATGCTCGAGAAAGGATGTGAGGCGTACTTAGTTACGATCACAACTGCTGAAGTTGGACCGAAAACAGAACTCAAGGACATTCCAGTGGTGAATGAGTTCGAGGACTTGTTTGCAGCAGTCACGGTTTTACCACCAGAACAATGTGATCCGTTCATAATTGAACTAGAACTTGGAACGACGCCTATCTCCAAAGCAGCATACCGAATAGGGCCAGCAAAAATGACTGAGTTGAAAAGACAGCTTAGTGAACTAATTGATAAGGGGTTTATAAGACCGAGTAGTTCACCATGGGGTGCACCGGTGCTGTTTGTGAAAAAGAAAGATGGAACCTTCAGGTTGTGTATTGACTACCGTGGATTGAATAGAGTGACGGTAAAGAACAACTATCCCCTCCCACGAGTAGAGGAGTTGTTGGACCAACTTAGACGTACTACTTGGTTCTCAAAAATTTACTTGGCTTCAGGTTATCATCAGATTCCAATTGTGGAACACGACATTCAGAAAACCACATTCCAAACAAGGTATGGACAGTATGAGTTTTTGGTTATGCCATTTGGGCTGACCAATGTACCGACTGCCTTCATGAAACTAATGAACAATGTGAGAATTCTTGGACGAGTTCGTGATTATCTTCATAGATGACATCTTGGTGTATTCTAAGTCGTCCAAGAAACATGAGGGTCACTTAAGGACAATTTTGGGAAAACTACGGGAATACAAAGTGCTTGTCAAACTAAGTAAGTGTAGCTTTTGGCAAAGGGAAGTAGGATTCTTGGGTCATATGGTCTCGGACAAAGGAGTGTCTGTGGATCCAGAAAAGATAAAGGTAATCTCGAATTGGTCTAGACCCTTGAACGCATTGGAGGTAAGGAGTTTTCTTGGATTGGCTGGTTACTATAGATGGTCCGTGAAAAGCTTTGCAAGGATGGTTTAGCCTATGACTCAACTTACAGGGAAGGATGTCCCTATTAAATTGACCAAGGAATGTGAAGAGAGTTTCACAAAACTTAAGGATATGTTGTCTAGTTCTCCGGTTTTGGCATTATCGGAACCAAACAAACAGTATGTGGTGTACACAGATGCATCACGAATGGGATTGGTCTGTGTGTTGATACAGCATGGGAATGTGATTGCTTATGCATCACGATAACTAAGGAAATATGAGGTGAACTATCCAACTCTTGACTTGGAATTGGCTGCGGTTATTTTTGCCTTAAAAATTAGGCGATCCTATCTTTATGGTGGGAAGGTCCAAGTATTCACGGACTATAAGAGTTTGAAGTACATCTTCACTCAACCAGATCTGAACTTAAGACAAAGAAGATGGATGGAACTCATAGCTGATTATGACTTGGTCATAGATTACCACCCGGGTAAAGCAAACTTAGTTGCAGATGCACTAAGTAGGAAACGTGTAGACATGGACTCCGAGAGGGAGTTCGAATGATTGGTGAACATTATTGGAACCTTAAGTTTACCGTCTTTAACAGTAGAAGAGGAACCCTTAGGCTTGGGGGTTGCAGATCAAGCTGACTTGTTCACTAGAGTCCGAGTGGCTCAAGAAAAGGATGAGAACTTAAAAAGGGCTGCAGGGAATGATAGAACTAAATATCAAACTTCTAACAATGGAACTATTTTGGTTAATGGTCATGTGTGTATCCCTAATGATCAGGGATTAAAGGATGAAATCCTTAAAAAGGCACATAAGTCTAAGTTAGCAATCCACACGGGATCGACAAAGATGTACCATGACTTGAAAAGGTCATCATTGGACAAGAATGAAAAGTGATGTGGCTAAGTGGGTATCCAAATGCCCAACTTTCCAATTGGTTAAGGCTGAACACCAGGTTCCTAGTGGATTATTGCAAAGTTTACCTATCCCAGAATGGAAATGGGATATGATAATAATGGACTTCATCACAGGATTGCCCAAGTGTGATAAAAAGGACTCAATATGGGTAATAGTGGACAGGTTGACAAAGTCCGCACACTTCCTTGCGGTCAATAAAACGGATAGGGCTGAAAAGTTGGCCGAGATCTATGTAAGAGAGATTGTTAGGTTGCATGGAGCACCCACAAGTATTGTCTCGAACAGGGACACTACGTTTGTTTCAGCTTTTTGGAAAGCTCTTCAAACTAAGTAAGGGACAAATGGCTGAATTTGCTTATAATAATAGTTACCATGCGAGTATTGGAATGTCACCATATGAAGCATTGTATGGAAGGCCTTGCTAAACCCTATGATGTTGGACACAAGTGGAGCATAAAATCTATGGGAGAGATTTCATTGAGGACATAACTGAAAAGATCCGAAAGGTTAAGCTCAACATGAAAGCAGCTCAGGATAGACAAATGAGCTATGCAGATAAGAGTAGGAAAGAACTTGAGTTCGAAGTAGGTGATTTGGTTTACCTTAAAACCGTATCGTATAAAAGGAAGGAAAGGACTATGCGATCGGATAAGTTGTCACCAAGGTACATGGGGCCTTATAAGGTTCTGGAAAGGGTTGGAAAAGTGGCATATAGGATTGAGTTGCCCATAGAATTAGAAGCATTTCACAATGTGTTCCATGTCTCAATGTTAAAGAAATGCTTGGGAAATGGAAAACAAGTTTTAAAGAAATGCTTGTCTAGTTCTAGTTGAGGTTTAAGGTTTAAGATAAGTCTGGTCCGCATCCGGACAAGTCTGGTCCGCGTTCAGGCAAGGGTTCTTGTTCGGACAAGGGTTTGGTATGTGTCCGAATGGGTGGCCTAAGGGTAAAACGAGCAGAATTGATAGGTTTTGGAACTTGGATTATTTTGAATAGATTTGAGCCCGGTCCAACTAAAAGAATTAGGGCTAGAGTTTGGTCACCCTAAGGGTTATAAATAAGTGCCTAAAACCACCCGAAAAAGGCTAATTCGCAAAAGTTAACCTAGAATTAAGAGAGAAAGAACTCGAAGGAGGTTGAGAGATATCGATCTGATTAAGGCAAGGAAAAGGTTGAATTGAGATCAAGGTTTTGCTAGGATTGGCAAATCAAACCCGATAGAGCAAAAGCAACCCAAAAACAACTAATGCAAAGGTGAGTTCGTGACCGTGGAGACTTGACCTAGAAATTCGTGTTTGGTAATAGGTTAAGTGGAATCTTAGAATGGTTAGGTTGAATGATTGATTGTGATTGGAAGGACCATGTGAGTCAAAACTTGTGATTGAGAGCGGTGTGGTTGATGACCTATGAATTGCGAACCATGTGTTCGGACCGTGACTTGTGGACCTTAGGGTTCAGACCTGAGATTGTGATATAATGTGAATGTTGTTCTTGACTCAAAAATTACTTTGGCTGATTCGGATGTACCCCTGGTAGTCAAACTGATTGTTGAGCAAGCTCTGGTTAATGATTGTTCTTTGATTTGATTTGACTTGTTATTGAATACGCGTTCTGGTTATAGCCTAGTGGGACGGGATGACTGAACCACTAAGCAATTTTGTTGCTTATACAATATGCATGATTGTAGGTAATGAGTCGACCAATGACCGTGAAAGTGGCTGATATGAGCGAGACCAAGGCGGGACGGAGAGGAGGTGGATCTAGGGTTGTGATTTGAAAGTCTTTTTATGTTATATAAGATTGAACTTGATGTTAGTACTGATTTTCGATGAGTTATGTTTATCACTTAATATTTTAGGAACCTTGAACTTGAATATGAATAAGAATGGAACCGAGTTTTATGAATTGTTTGGGCTTGTCACATCATTATAATCAAAATTTTGACTTAATGAATAAAGGAACATGAATTGGGTAAATGTTTGATCTGCCCAAAATCAAACTAGAAAGCGTGGTACACAGATTTAATGATGGAGGGTGTTACACTTAGACCATTTGTTGATCATTATTAAGCATTAATGACGAAGTTATCTTTGGTCAAAACAACGTCAATAATCCATTACCAATTTTTGAAAAAAATGTGTAGTCAAAAAATTGTAAATCGTCAAGCATATTGTTCCAAATACAGTCGGAATCATTCTGACCAATTTTTGAGAAAAATTTATGTTTTTCTTATTTCACTCGTGTAAAATACTTGTTATAATGGTCAAAAATTAGTTAGAATTTTTTTTGTACTAATATTTGACGTTATGGGTTTGGTCAATATTTAATCACAAAATAAAAATCTTATTATATAAAAAAGGGTTTTTTAAAGTTAGTAATTAACATGATTCAACCACGTGTCACATCCAATGGTCTGAAATTTTCCTGGATTAATTTATTTTTTAAAAAACTACATAAAATAAATCTTTAAATAGATTTTTTCAATATTTAGATTATCCTACTCTAAAGTGAATTCCTAACCTAAAAAATATTAATCTAAAAAGAAATCGAAAATATTAATTATTAAAAAATTAATTATAAC
>OVBA01006391.1:0-17116 GCA_900406435.1 Lepidium aucheri
AAACTCTCTCTAATTTCGTTGTTGCTTTTATTTTGGATCTTAAGATACTTTTTTATGCTTTTATGCAATTTATGAATTGAGTATTGTTTTAGATCTTGCTATTTACTTTCTGTTCTTTATTTTGTTATTGCTGTTCTTACTTTTCATTATGAAATCTCCCTTGATCCTCCACTNATAGGGAGATCGGAGGGGAAATCTCCGATCCACTCGCCCATGCGAATACGGATTTGATCCGATCTCTTCTCATATGACTGAACTTAATGCCGATCTCTCCCTAATCAAGAGAGATCTGATTTGGGCTGAAACCCCAAAGCTAGCGCTAAGGGGATCGGAGACCAAAGTGTCATATGAGAGATGGCTTAGATCCGCCGAAGAGAAATCTAGCATGTGGATCGGTCATTAAACACCTCGGGCCGGACTTTATGCTTTTGATCCGGCTTGATCGCGGCTAACGTCGTAATGGATCTGCCGGATCGGAAAGGGATCTTCACCACGAGAGTGGGCTGATCTAGCTTGTCCCGGTTTAGAGCTCGCTTTATATAGCTCGGCGGTGTTGGATCGGCGAGTTAACCGCCGATCACCTATACCCTATCCTCTAGATTCATTCTTAAATTCATAGTTTACATCATTAGCTAATTTTCACTCTTTTTTGCACTCATTTCTCTGTTTTGATTGTGCTTGCTGTGTTATTATTTTGTCCTCTAGTGTAGTTTGTCCTATTAGCTAGTTTAAGAGCTCCACTAGAAAGAACAACTTACCCTTCTGACAGATCGGTAGGTTATATGAACTAGAACTAGGTATTAGATGAGTTGTTTGCATGCTTTCTCTGAGTATTGGTTCGACATCCACTTGCTTATCCACTTACCTCAATGATTTGATAGCTTAGGTCGAAAAACACCTTTATCACCCATCAAAGGCATTGTGACCTTCACACCATCCATAAGTTCCAAGAACTTTTCTCTTTGTTTGGGAAAAATCTGCTTCTTGAAGCGACCACGAAATTGCAACTTAGACTCATACGGTGGTGGAATGTAGCTCCTTTCTTTCTCTAAAAACTCACCATTTTCCATAATCGGTTCTTAAGAATCATTAACCTCTTCACTCACCCCTCCTGGAACTTCTTCTAGAGCACAACATTATTATCTTCATCAGCTACCTCTTTCTCCCTTTCCTGCTTATCTCCCCTTGATGGAAGCTCTTTACAACTCCTAAGAGTAATCGACTTGCAATATGCCTTTGGGTTAGGTTCCGGTTTTCTGGGAAGTGCTCCCGCTTTTCTTTGGCTTGTGGAAGCCACTTGAGCAATTTTTTTATCAATAGTCTTCGAGTGAGAGTAGATGTCTTCAAACTTAGCTTGAGATTTACTATGACTAACATCAACATTGTGCTCAATCTTACCTAGCCGCTTAGTCAAATCAAGTTGTGCTTTTCCTTGCCCTTCAATGATTTGCCTCATCATGGTTTGAATATCACCTTCCTCACTCACTTGAACCAGCTGATAGTTGCTTTCCTTTGGCTGTCATGAAGGTGTAATCTTGATTTCTGATGAGTAGAGGTTCAATGGGCTTTGACAAGGAACTCTTCCTCTAAACCGCCATGGTGTATCTTGAGGGTTCTCCACATTGTTGCTTCTATAGGAAAGGTTATCGTTCCTATAGTTTTGATTGTAGGGACGATTTTGTTAACCTCCTTGGTAGTTGCTTTGATTCCTCTAAGTAGTTAACTTCCTCTTGCACTCTCTCATTACCATTATAAACGATTTCTTGATACCCTTGTTGTCATCCATCAACCTCTCCTATGTAGTTCACAGCTTTTTGTTCACAAAGAAGACTTTGGTCAATTTATCTAACTTCTCACTCAGCTTTTTGTACCTTTGGCTCTCCAAATCTGAATCCCTCATGTTCCTATCATAATCTTGTCCATAGCAAGTCTCGCTTCGAGCAAGGTTCTCAATCAGTTGCTCCTCTTGAACTGCAGTTAAACTAGCAAAACTCCCATAGCTAGCTGTGTCCACAGCTCTCCGGTAATGCTCAAGTGTTCCTCTATAGAAGATCCCTAAGAGACTCTATTTTGTTACACTGTGATGCGGGTATCTCCTCGTGTAATCCTTTAGTCTTTCCCATGCTTTATAGAGATTCTCATTCCCTGCTTGCTTGAAACTAGAGATGTCGTTTCTAAACTTGACCTTTTTTTGTTAGGGTAAAATTTTGTAACAAAGTCTATTTTCACCATATCCCAAGTAGTGACCTTTCACCATATCCCGAGTAGTGACCAATTATGAGGGGATGTTTCTCCCCCATTGTGAAGCCTTGTTCACAAGAGAAAAGGGAAACAATATCATCTTTTGCATCCTCATGGAAACCACTCATTTCACTGTCCTACAAAGTCTCTCAAACCAATCAAGGTGATCCAAAGGGTCTTCAATTGGCAGCCCATTGTACTGTTGTTTTTGAGCAATATTGATCAAGCTCGACTTCACCTCGAAGTTATTGGTATAATAGCTGGACTTGGGATACCATAACGAACGTCCCTAAGATTTGGCTCATCAAAAGCCCCAATTGATCTAGCAGCTGACTGTCCACAACCTGGAGGTTGGTTTTGAACCCCAATACCATGAACATCTCCCCTTGGAGGCTGCTTATTCAGTTCCCCTGGTGGGTTTTTGCTTTGGTTATCCATACCTAGGCGTCTCAAATGATCCTCTCGCTCTTTTGCTTGTCTCTCGTTGGCTGCTCTTCTATTAGCTCTTTCAAGTGCTACTAAATTCGGATTACCTTCAACAATTTCTCCTTGTTTTCTCCTTAGTTACATGCACCTTCAAGAAAAAAATGGAACAAACTAAAACGATTAGTAACCAAACAAAATAAAGTATGTAGTCTTAATTCGAATCAAATCCTAATGGCTAATTGCAATAGGTTCCCCGGAAATGACGCCACATTGATTGGGTTTTTTTTCTAACACGCAAGTAGTTAACTCAACAAATGCAAATAACTATCATTGAAAGCACATGAGGTTCGAACCACAAAGAACCTAGAACTAACACACTAAGACTATATGATTCTCACTTAAGCTAAAGAAGACCAATTTGTGAGATTAATAAATACTACTACTCAAACCGAAGCAAAACCAAACAAAGAATGAACTAAATAAACTCAAGCACAAAATAAAATCAAGCAAAATAGGGTAATGAAGAAGCATCGACAACTGATTAAAAATGAATGATCTCAGGCAAGGCAATCAATCCAAGGGAAGGGAAATCAATATAGGACATGAGACACAACTTTAGATCAATCCACTATCATGGCATTAACTTCTATATCAATCAATCAATTTAGCTAAACTCTCATTTTCAAACCAATAAATCAATGAGCAGTAATATCAAGTTCATTTAGTCTATTAATCACACTAACATCATCTCTCAATGGTTAGGGAAGAAAAGCTCTTAAAAAGTCATTCAGGAATTTCATCGAACACCTCTCGAGCATGAAGTCTCCTAGAATCTCTTTTAAAATGATCAAGTTGAATCTAGCATTAAGACCACCTAATAAGAAGGAATCTAATAACCTAAGCATCAAAAATCAACACCCCAATCCTAGGATCTACAAGGCCTTGAACTACTCTATGACTACTCACACATAATGAAAATAGAAACCAAAAAAATGACCAAATGATGAACATAATGAAATAGACAAGAGATAGGATAAAGAGATTCTTCAAATTTCCTCAAGGAGAATGATCCAAGTGAGTCTCTCAATGATTTCTTCCAAATCTCTCTCTCAATATGTTCTTAGGTGGCTACAAATTAAAACTTTTTAAAGGCATAATGAAATTTAGGTCTTCATACCCTTAACTTAGGGTTTTAAAAACATTAAAAACTGATTTGGGTCAACCCGGGACAAACTGGGTCGGACCAAATAAAATGATAAGGTAAGGCCGAGGTCGAGTGGCTTAAGGTTGACCTATTGTTCGAGGAAGTGTCACCCAGATTGTGAATCCATCTGTGCATTCCATCAAGGTCGAGTCTGTTGAGTTGTTGGTTGATATCCGAATCACATGTTTTTGGTGTGTGAATCCATCTGTGCATTCCATCAAGGTCGAGTCTGTTGAGTTATTCGGATTGGTTGCAACCATTGACTGTGTGGCCGATGGTCTGGAATGCTGAAATTCTGCTTCAGAGCATGGTGCATCGAGGTGTTGGGGTCGACCTCATGGTCAAGATCGCCTGATCCATGCCTTTGCGTGCATGTGTTCCACACCATTTCTCCATTGGGCCGCGAATATCGACCGTGTGGTTGAGTAACACCTTCCCGCATGTGATCCGATGCCGACATCGACCTTGTCCGGTCGACCATAGGTCGATCCTCACTCCTTCTTTCTTCTTCATATTTCCTGACCCACTCTAATCCCAATGATTGAATGTCTTATCCCAAGAACTCCGATCCTCCAAGTTGAGTTCCAAATCACCTAAAATGACTCAAAAACGAAGAAAATATGCAAATGCATGATCCTAAGACTCTACTGCATGAACTATGTACAATGCTATCTAAAATGAGGCCAAATGCAACCTATATGAATGAGAATGACGCAAAACCACAATAAAAACTAGCATAATATTCACATATATCACTTGTCAAGTTAAATCTCTTAAGAACCAAATGGCATAACTGGCTTCTACAAGCCAAAGACCATCGGGGAAGCTTTCGGAAAAACCCGAACAGAAGGCGAGATTGCAGTGTCATCCTCAACGATGAGAAAAAGGACTGAGCTATTTTAGAGAGCTTTCTTCGTGATTTGGTTGGAAAAAGGAAGTTTGAGAAAAATTTGGTATCAAGGAAAGCAAGGTCAAAAAAGAAGAGCCAACGTTTGGTAGAGAAGTCTTGATCGAAAATGGAGATAGGTATTGAAATTACCATTGCAGTAACTAAAGAGGAGTTTGGAGCCGCAGAAGCAATAAGGAAGATAGATGAATTGAGGAACTCCATCAGAGAAAAAGCAGGGGAAGAACAAAAAGTGGTTGAACTGTATAGAATCATGGCCGTCACAGACCAAAGACCCAAGGAGGAAATGAGGAAACCAAGGTAGCTGAAGCCACCAAGAAACCTGTTGTTGAGCCTCCTACTTACACTCCTCCACTTGCCTTCTCCAGTAGATTTCTCACTAAGGCATAAAAGATAATGCTCTCCCACTTGAAGAACCAAATGAGGAGATTGGTGCTCCCTACCATGGATGAAAAATCTGTATGGCGTTCTCGAGCAAGTGAGGTTCTTGCAGAACATTCTAGCCAACAAGGACAAAGTTGAGGCAACTAAAGCTGACCTCAATCCCGCACCTCCGGAGCCTAAAATCCTGTCTAAGTAAGGCAATGAAATTAACTTTGTTGTACCTTGTATGTTGGCGAGCTAAAATCCTTGTGTGACTCCGGGGTGAGTGTGAATGTTCTATCATATGAGATTTTGAAGCTGCTGGGAGCTGAAAAGATGAGGGAACATGCAACCACGATTTCATTTAGAGAGGCCTCTCAAAGGTACTATTTGGGAATCTTGTGGACTACCTTATTAAAATAGGAAGGTGCATTGTTCCAACCGATTTTACGGTTGTGGAGATGGAAGCCGACTGCAAGGTTCCATTAATCTTGCGTATACCTTTCCTTAGCGTTGTGGGAGGTAAAATTGACCTCCTCAATAAGAAAGTTGTGCTGGGGAAGGTGAGTAGAGCCACTACATATAAGATTCAAGCATCAAAGATCAGTTTCATGGAGTGATTGGGTATGTTGGGAGCAATAGGATGATGACTTGACTTTTCCTATGATGAAAGACCCAAATGCTAGTGTGTCCAAGAGGGGTCCAAAACAGTGATCAACACCACGTCAAAGTTAAGCTAGAGAGTCTAAGAAAGCACACTTGGGAGACAACCTCATGGTATAGATAGCACAGTCTTTTGAGCCTTTGTATAAAAGCATCCCGAAAATGGAAATGGTGACACATAAGAAGGGGGTTGAATATGTTTATCTTTCTTTTTCTCAACTCCTTTAAGTGCACTCTTCTTATCAATAGTAACTTCCTCAAAAAATGCCTTAGACTCATCAACCAATTTCTCTTCAATCTTATCTTGAACTTCCCTTGAAGTTCCCTTTGAAACACTAGCTACCACTTCAAAACCCTTGTCCTTTTCAACAACAACTTCAGCTACCTCCAATCCTTTAACAACCTTGATCTTCTTGTCTTCTTCCCTACACTTAGCAACCCATTCACCATACTCTTCACCATCTCCATAAAGGGTTTTTGCAATCTCATATAATTCCTTTGATTCTCATTGTTTGAAATGATGACATTACAATATTCCTTTGGGTTTTGCTCAGGATTTCCACGAAGCTTTCCACCTAGTCTTTGACTTGTAGAAGCTATTTGAGAAACTTAATAGTCAAGAGTCTACAAGTGAGAGTAGATTTCACCGATTTTAGCTTGAGATTCATTGTAGTGAAGGTCAACTGTACTCTCAATCTTGTCCAACCTTTCATTGGTCTCTTGTTTTCCTTTGACTTGTCCCTCAACAATTTCTTCAATATAGCTCTCATGTCAACTTCTTCACTAATTGGAAGACGTTGGTAGTTGTCACTCCTTAGTGGTACTGAAGTTGGAATCTTTGGCCCGGAAGAATACATGTTTTGTTGGTTAGAAGAAGCTCCACCTTGATAACGCCATTGATTGTTTTGAGCTTGAGGAGGGTTCCTTGAGGTGCCCTTGGTGGGTAGTATTTATCTTGGGGGTTCTCCACATTATTGCTTCCATTGGAAAGGTTATTGTTCATATAGTTTTGATTGAATAGACGGTTTTGATAAACCCCTTGGTAATTGTTTTGATTCCCCAAGTAGTTCACTTCCTCTTGAACTCTTTCACTAGCATCATAGACCATTTCTTAATACCCTTGTGATCCTCCATCAGCCTTTCCTATGTAGTTCATGGCTTTTTAGTTCACAACGAAGACTTTACCCAGTTTTTCCAATTTTTCACTCAGCTCCTTGTACCTTTGGCTCTCTAAATCTGAATCCGTCATGTTCCTATCATAGTCTCCTCCAAGCAAGCTTGACTTTGAGAAAGATTCTCTATCAATTGCTCTCCTTGAACCGCAGTCAAACTAGCAAAACTCCCATAGCTAGTTGTGTCCAAAGCTCTCCTATAATGATCAAGTGCTCTCCTATAGAAAATACCTAAGAGATTCTCCTTTGAACCCCCATGATGTGGACAGATCCTTGTATGCTCTTTAAGTCTCTCCCACGCTTCATAGAGATTATAATTCCCTCCTTGCTTGATACTAGAGATGTCATCGCTAAGCTTGACCGTCTTTTTCTTGGGATAGAACTTTGTAACAAACTCTTTCTTTACCATGTCCCAAGTAGATACCAATTTTGAGGGGATGTTCTCTCCCATTGTGAAGCCTTGTTCCCAAGGGAAAAGGGAAACAAAATCATCTTAATGGCATCCTCATGAACACCATTCAACTTAAATGTCCTACAAAGCCTTTCAAAACAATCTAGATGATCCAAAGGGTCTTCTAAAGGCAGCCCGTCGTATTGTTGATACTGAGCCATACTGACCAAGCTTGACTTAAACTCAAAGTTGTTGGCAGCTATAACCGGGGTAGGAATGCCATACTAAACCTCTCTAAGATTTGGATCAGAAAAAGCCCTAATTGGCCTAGCAGCTGGTTGTACAAAACTCGGTGGCCGGTTTTGAACACCAATCTCATGAACATCTCCTCTAAGAGGCTGCTCGTCCTGTCCCCTTGGTGGGTTGTTGCCTTGGTTTTCCATACGTAGATGCATCAAGTGGTCTTCTCTTTACTTAGATCTTCTCTCGTTTGCAACTCTTCTGTTTGCTCTCTCAAGTGCAACTAAATCTGGATTACCCTCAAGAACTTCCTTAGTTGCATACACCTTCAAGAGAAACAAAAGACAAACAAACACAAACAATTAGTAACCAAAATGAAAATAAGTCTCTTATCTTTATTCGAATAAAAATCCTAATGGCTAATTGCAATAGGTTCCTCGGCGACGGTGCCAAATTATTGGGTGTTCTTCTATGTGGTGACAACAAGCAATTAAATCAACAAATGCAAACAATTTATCAGTAGGGCATTTGAGGTCCAAACCACAAAGAACCTATAATCAACTGAATAGAACTTTCTAGACTCAAAATTAAGCTAAAGAAATCAAAGATAGCAATTGGAAACTATAATGACTAAGCAAGATAAAGCCAAACTCAAACAAACATAAACAAAATGAAATCAAACTAAAATGAAGCAAGTAAGCAAGATAATGATCAAGCAAATATCAAAGATAATTAAGCAAATGCTCTTAGGAAGGGCAACAATCCAAGACAAGACAACTAACAAATGATGCAACAAGGTACAATAATGAGTAGCCTAGAACACGAATCACCAAACTAGGTCAACCACTCTTATGGCATTGATCTCTATGTTAATCAAGAGAATTTTCTAAACTCTCATTTGAAAATGAATCAGCCAACAAGCACTAAAATCGGGTTCATTAAGCTCACTAATCTCCTAGACATCATCCCTCAAAGGCCTAGGAAGAAAAGCTCTAAATTAGGTCACTCGGAATTTCATCGAACACCTCTCGGGCAATGATTTTCCTAGCATCATTTTCAAATGATCAAGTTGAATCTAGCAATAAGAACACCTAAATATAAGGAATCTAACAACCTAAGAATCAATGATCAACAACCCAGCCCTAGATCTACTTAACCTTCAACCATTCTAATGACTACTCACTATGATGCAAATGGAAAACAAAGCAAATGATGAAATGATGAACATATTGAGATAATAAGAGATTAGAGACTAGAGGTTCTTCAATAATCTTCAAGATCCAATAGTGTCCATTCTTTCTCTCAAACTCACTCAATTTGTTGTTGACAAAAACTTAGAAAATTAAAGTCTAAATCAAATGTTAAGGAAACATAAAGCATAAAGTAAAACATAAGGTAGTATGAGAGGAAATTAAGGATATATCTACCCCTAAGATAAGGGTTTTAAAATCCCATTAAAAAGTGGTCCAGGTCGGTCCGGGACAAACCAGACCGGACAGGACCAAAAACAAAGTAGTGTGCAATCTGGTCGGGCTGGTGGCGTTGACCCTTTGGTCGATTAAGCTTCATCCAGGGAGAGAATCATGCGTGCTGGTTCCATCGAGCTGTTGTGGTCGGGCATCCGGTCGATGAAGCAGATTGCGAAAGCTTTCCCACAGGACGGGCACCATCGGTCACTTCTGGTCGAATATTTGGTTAATGAAGGGTGTTCCATCTTGTTCAGAAGCCAAAGATCCAAAGTCAACCTGCCAAAGTTGGGCCAGTGGTCAAGGAAAGCGTATTCCGAGAGTTGTTTTGCATGCGAACCAGATTGGGAATGTACCATCGACCGAGTGGTTGATAGTTGGAACGCCAAGGGCTGTCTTCGTGAATTGGTCCGTCAACCTCCAAAAGTCGACCTTATGGTCGAGGCCGCACCATCTGAACCTTTCCTTTGTGTGTTCTCCTCATATATCTCGTCGGGCTGTGTCCAATGGGTGAATGGTTGAGGATGCTTTATCTGCGTATGTTAGCGGTCGATCAATCGACCATGAGTGGTCGATCACAAGGTTGATCCAAGAGAATTCTTCTTCCTTCTCCATTTTTCTTGGCCCATTTCAATCCCAATGTTTGAGTGCCTCATTCCACAAACTCAAATCCTCCAAGTTAAACTCCAATTCACCTAGAAATGACTAAAAAAACGAAATATGTAAATGCATGATCTAAAGACTCTAATGCATGAATTTAAAAGAATTAAAATGAATCTAAATGCAATTTAAAAGGATGAAAATGATGCAAAATCATAAGTAAAAATGTCATAATAAATACATATATCATTGGAATTTAAAATTATTCAATCCCAAGCTGTTTAAGTTTTTTGTTAATAGTATATATATATATATATATATATATATTATTTCAGACGTCAAATTAAAGGAGCATAAGATGTCAACTGTTTTATAGATTATAGATTAAATGCAACCCATATATTAGAATCTAGGAGAGCCCAAATAAACTTTGGCCCAATGGCCGTACTTGATCTGAAGAGAAGATGGGTAGGCACAATGGCTTCGATGAATGAACCCAAGGGAGAAAGCCGCAGACATGCAAATCGGAGAAGCTCGATGATGAAGCTATGAAATTGAGAACAATGTCGTGAATTCTGAGATCTGAAGGAAGAGATTGTTAGATTAAGTTTAATATCAAAAACTTGTTAAGCAAGTTAGGTAGTTAGCCAGTTAGGTTTTTTTTATCAACCAAAAAATTAATAGAAACAACACCAAAAATGGTGAAGGAAGAATTTACAATACTAAGCCATTAGCTAACTCTCTAATAGAACGAGCGAGAGCATCAGCTTTGTGGTTCAGAGATCTCGGAATAACATGGAGAGAAATAGCACGAAAAAGAGATTTCAACCTGATAATATCTTCCTGATACGGGTGAAAGGCTGGCCAATCTTCTGGATGTAACATTATCTTTAAAACATTCGTGCAATCCTATTGCTATCTCCACCTCTAAAATTTGAAGCAAAAACACAGATTTCATTTCCCAAAGCACTGCTTCAACCTCTGAATGTAATGCCGATAGAATCCTTCGCATTCACCATAAACAGAGTTTGGAAAGCAAACCCATCCAATCCCGAAATGAAAGTACGAGCTTTTTTAAAAGCATCAACAAATCATCTATAACCCGTAAAGGCCGGGTTAGCAGTCAAAAGCATAGACACCTCTGGCCAAATCGAATCTGAGCTCATTGATCCTGGTTAACTAGCATAACATTTTTGATGCCTAGCTTGTGACCATTCCGCCACATCTTGTTCTGCTTGGGACAGCAATTCATGGGGATCTTTACTTGTTCCAGAAAAGCAATTCTCATTTCTTGCTTTCCAAATGAGCCATATTAACCAAGAGAATATGTTGTTGTTTACTGATTCTGGAATTCTCCAAAACAGATAGTCAAGATTATACCAAATCGAATTTCCCGGGAAAATATCAGTGGACGATGGGATAGAGGATAATGCCCAAGTCTGAACTGCGGGAGGCATTCAAAAAGGACATGATTTATAGTCTCCTCTTTTACCCCACATATGCTACATCTAGGATCACAATTAATACCTAGATTATTTAGGTTCTTCTTAATTGCAATACACCCTAATAAAGATTGGCATATAAAATATTTAATTTTATTTGGGCAATCCAATGTTCAAATTTTCGATTGCCTAAAATTTGGACCATGGGAGCCAAATTCTATTAGCGAATTACTCTCCTCAGTCTTATATCCAAATTTTACTGAATATTGACTAGTTTTTGTATAATGCCAACCCCAATAATCTGGTTGTACTCTTCTTGGAATTGGTATTCCCATGATCAATTGAACATCAGTAGGGATAAAATATTGTCTTAGTAAAATCTCGTGCTAGGTTTTGGATTGAGAATCAATAAATTGATCAACAGTAAGATCCGGGTAAACATTCAAATCTATACCAAATGCCGCTCTCAGATCTATATCAGGGAACAATAGGTCTTTCCAAACCGTAGTAGATCTACCATCACCAGTTTTTTAAATAACCCTTTATTTACAAGGGCTCAGTCTGAAATGATGTTTCTCCAGCCATAAGAAGGGTTTGAATTTTTCTTTGTCGATATCATGCATTGATTTTTATAATATCTACCACGCATAACCTTAGCAAACAATGGTTAAGGTAATCTATCAACCTCCAAATTGTTTTGGCTAGGAGGACTGAATAAAATTCCTCAACAACTCGGACTAATCCGCCTTCCTGTTTTGGTCGACATAATTTTTTCCATTTCATCCAGTGTACTCCTTTTGATGTTTCCGAATTTGACCACCAAAAATTTGCTATAGCGGAATTTAATTTTGTCACTGTAGTCTTAGGTTACCGATAACATGACATGACATATGTTGGCAAAGCCGTCAAAACTGATTTTATTAGGACTTTCTTACCACTTTTGGATAGGAATTGGGAAGACCAACTATTAATTCTTTCATGGAGTCCTTCCTGGACAAAAGCAAACACTTTGGTTTTTGCTCCTCCAATAGTTTATGGAATCCCGAGATAAGAAAGCATACCACCAAGATGATGGATCCCTAGAATTTGGTGGATCAAAGCCTTTTCATTTTCAGGGAATAAATGACCAAATTGTAATGAAGATGCATCAAAGTTGATTTGTTGACCTGATATTCGTTCATAATCTTTTAGAATCTTAATAATGTTACTTGCCTCCTCCATAGTAGCTCTACAGAACAAAAGACTATCATTCGCAAATAAGAGGTGTGATATCTTTGGACTTGCTCGCGCAATGGAGAACCCAAAATAAGTTTATCACTTTCTACTTTCTTTAATTTAGAGATCAAAACTTCCGTGAATAGCATAAAAAGATAAGGCAACAATGGATCACCTTATCGTAGGCCTCTTTTGGATATTATTTACCCTCTCGATTCCCCATTCAAAATAACTGAGTATTGCACACCGTTGATCCAGTGCATTATACATTTTGTCCAATTGTCGCTGAATCCTAATTCAAGTAGAAGCCTTTATATTAAATTCCATTCTACTCGGTCATAAGCTTTACTCATATTTTTCTTTATTACCATAAACTTTCCTTTGATCGCTTTGTTGGTGTGGAGAGCATGAAACATTTCTTGCGCAATTGATATATTATCGGAAATTAATCGACCAACTACAAAGGCAGATTGTGTTTCCAAGATCAATTTTGGCAATAGCTTCTTGAGTCTTACACATAAAATCTTTGAGATGATTTTATATCCAACATTACAGAGAATAATTGGCCGAAATTCCTTCATCTTTGTTGGACTTGAAGTTTTTGGGATTAGACAAATATTTGACTCATTTAGGCCTTGTTCAAAAGACCCAAAGGACATAAAATCATTGACCAATGTAATTATATTCATTTTTACCACCTCCCATGATTTTTGGAAAAAAGAGCGGTCATCCCATCTGGTCCTGGTGTCTTTCCTGGGTCCGTCATAAAAAGAGCTTTTTTGACCTTTGCTTCTGACACTCTACATAGGACCATTTGGTTATCAGTATCTGTTACTCGTGGTTGAATTTCAGCAAATAGGTCTGGGTCACAATCTCTAACATTAGTAGAAAAAAGGTCAAAAAAATATTGGGTATCTTCTGCAGTAACTTCCTCTTCATTGGTTACACAATCTTCGGAATTATTGAAAAGTCCAATTATCCAATTCTTCGCTCGTCTTTGTTTTGTCTGGGCGTGTAACAATCTGGTATTTTCATCGCCCTCTTTGAGCCTTTTATTTCTACTCCTTTGTTTCCAATAAATTTCCTCATCAACATAAACCTTTTTTAATTCCAATTTGGTTTTTGCAATTTCAGTAGGTGTAGAAGAGTTGTCATTTTGTAAATCCTCCACAAGTTTTTGACATTTAATAATCATTTGTCTACCGGAAGAAGTATATTTTCTCCGCCAATATGATAATTCCTTCCTACAATTTTTAATTCTGCCTATAACCATTACTCTTCGGTGATAGGAGATTTCTTTCCATCCCCTCTCGATCATTTCCTTAAACCCATATTTGCCAAGCCAACGTTTGTCAAATATGAATTGGTGTTTTCGTCTATATATTTGATCATTGACACGTCCCACAATTGGTCTATGATATGATCCAATCATATCGAGATACTCGATCTCAGACATTGGGAATAAATCATGCCAGTTTTCATTGGCAAAAGCTTTATCTAGAATACACATGACAACTCCGTTATTTCGTACCCGTCTCCAAGACCAGTAATTTCCTATTTTAGGAAATTTTTTCTAGTCCACAATTCTGAATCATTTGATTAAACGATAAAAAGGAATTTAGATGTCTCATTGTTCCTCCTTGTTTCTCATGGTTTCCAGTGAGTTCACTGAAATCTCCAATAATAAACCAGGGGGAGTCACGAAATATACCAATTTGCGTTAATCTCTCTAAACTTGATATCGTAGGTTTTGGTTTGGTTCACCATAGATAAAAGTTATGTGAACAGTTTTCCCATTAACATCGCAAGACACATCTATCATTCTTTTGTCTTTGTGATTTAATACAACATTACAAGAATCATTATAAAAAGAGCCAAACCACCACTACGTCCATTTTGTTCGACAATAATCATCATTTTATAACCGAAATGAGCTTGAATATTTTCCATAAATAAAATATTATTCTTAGTCTCAGATAGAAACATAAAATCTGGTTTATGTTTCTTCCATATCTCTCTAAAAAAATTTATTGTTACCCTATTACCAATACCTTGACAATCAACAAAAGGTTTTAATCATAATTTTTTTTTAAAACATCATAATGCCTTTTCCTTGCTCCTTTGTCTTCTTCCCTTTGACCTTGTTTTACTTAGGTGCATTATGAGGAGACATAGCTGCAATAGCGTGCATCTTACTAGTGCTCACTCCACAAAGAGGAGTTGACGGTCGTGAAGATGGTTTGGGAGGGACAATTGGTGGTTTCTGGGTTTTAGCCTCTTGCTCTTGTTGTTCCTTGAGTTCAAATTGTCTGTGAATTCCTCATGTTCAGCTATTTCCTCAGTCGTAAAATTCTGCTCCTCTTAATCTTCATATTCTTCTTCTTCCTCTTCCTCCACAACTTCCTCTGTTTCAGGTTCAAGCATAATAGAGTCAGGAATTTGAACCGGTTCATCACCATCACCTGTTTCAGCACCAGTAATGAGCAGATCGTCATTCTGATACTCCTCTAGTGTCATCATAGTGGTGGTTATATTTTGATAAAAGGATTTTTGTGCCTTAGATCAAATTAATTGAGCATAGAGGTAAGTAGATGGGATTATCGAACCAAATACTCAGAGAAGTTTGCAAGCAACCTATCTAATACCTAATCCTAGTTCAGGCAACCTATCAATCTGTCACAAAGATAGACTATGATATCAAGCAAGCTCTCAAACTAGACAATAGGACGAATTAAGCTATAAGACAAAATAGAAACAGAATTTAAAAGTTCAAAACAGAGAAACGACCTAAAAACAGAGTATAATAATTGCAAATGATAGAAATAAGATTAAAAGCATAGATCTAAAGGATAGGGAGGGTTTGATCGGCGAGTTTTACCTAGACCGGGAAAATGGTAGATCGATTTGTTCTCACGGCGAAGACCCCTAACCGGATCGGATGATCCATTACGGCACTAGCCGTAATCACACCAACCCGGAGGCATTAAGCTTAGCCCAACTCGTCCAACAGCTGACCCACATGCTAGATCTCTCCTCGGTGGATCAAAGCATCACTCACACGGCACTTGGTTTTCGACTCCACCGGCGCTAGTCTTAGGTCACAGCCCAAATCAGATCTCTCTTGATCACGGAGATATCAGCATTAAGCTTAGCCATGTGAGAAGAGATTGGAGTTCAGATCATGTCTAGAACGGCGAGGGGATCAACGGATACACCTCCGATCGCCCTATACTCGAGATCCAAACGGATCTTCTTGCGCCTCATGGATTGAGTGCGGAGGAATAGGGTAGATCAAACTTGCATAAACATAAAGAACGTAAAATGAAATAGCAGAAAGTAAAGATGAAGATCAACTTAATTCATTAACTTAATTGCATAAACATAAAAGAGTACCTTAAACAAGCATAAATGAAAGCAAAAATGAAAATAGAGAGAGTTTTTCAGCTAAACATCAGATAAAAATGATAAGAGGATGATTAGAGGGTATTTATAGGGTCATTTGAATAACCCTAATGGTCAAACCGACCTAAGCCGGTCAACCAGGAATCTTGCCCTTGGAGTCCTTACACGAGCTTGGGCGCCGTGGAGTGGTTCTTTTCTTTGTCCTCAGGGGTCGAGACTGAGTGAATGATCCGAGTGTAATAGATTCTTCCTCCCTCGCGTTAGATGGGTTGAGGCTGGAGACTGAAGAATCTTTTCTTGAGTATTCCGAGCGTTCCTCGCCATGCGATCCACAAGGTGGCAATCCGAGTTTGTACGATCTTTTTCGCCTAGCAGCTGATCCAATTATCCTTAGCTCCATTTTTGACTCCTTTTTGCTCCTTTTCCTAGAATAAACTCAAAATGCAAATGCAAAGAAAGCAAAACAAACCTTAAAAGACCTAAGAAAGCGGAAAATCTATCTAGACAGATGCAAAACTACCTAAAACAAGACTCTAAAACCATCAAAAATCACACACATCAGCTCCCCCAAACTTAGATCTTGCTTCGCCTCAAGAAAGTACAGTGATCTAAGCTGGAAAGGCTGCACACAAAATGGGAACATCTTGTCTAACAAACAACTTGCTTAAGCCAAACCGTAATCCACATATGGGCTCTATCATTTTGGAAACCGCAATGTAATCAACCTTAAACATTGCATACAACCTATGGATTCCTATCACCTAAGTTGGCCTCTAAAGGTGCAAGTCTAACTCCTTATTTCTTATTGGTGCGGTCCTCAAAAGAGACTAGAGATCAAGAAGTACATGGTTCGACTTCCCTAAGCTCAGCATGATCATTTTTTTCAACTTAACTGGTTCCCTCTCATTAAAATTTTGCTGCCTGTTTATTCATTCTTTCTTTTCTTTTTTCTTTTTCTTTTCTTTTTATGTGCCTTTTTGGCTTTTCCAAAGTTAGCTTACACAAACATGAAAAGCTATGGGTTTACGCACCTTTCAACCGCTTCACCTTTACAACTTACTCGGTTTAAGTTCTTTGCGGGCAGCTTAATTTTTTCTTAACTTTTGAGAGGGTTTTACCAAGCACACACTTTTCGAATCATGCTAAACAAAGAGAAGGAAGGTATTGATGCATCTCTAGGCTCTAAATTGAAAGTTTAAGTTCAGTTTTAGAAGGAATCAAACTAGACCTATTCGAAACTCAACCCAAGTAAAGTTCACCAAGGCAATGATCCGCCCAAAAACTTTCCAAAACGGTCATCTACCAATCAAGAGCATTCGCAATGGTTACTAGTTTAACCTATCAAGATTTGCCTATCATCAAGATTATTCCCACATAACAAGTT
>OVBA01006392.1:0-17115 GCA_900406435.1 Lepidium aucheri
TCCACATCTTGCTCATGTGCCGTCAGCCAGAGTAATTCAATTTGTTCTTCAAACAGGGACTTATGCACCAACGCTTTATTCTCCTCCAACTCCACTTTCTGGTCAGCCAGTTTCTTCCTTAGCTTTTGAAAATCGTCGAAACTGATGGAGCAGATACCATGGTTTTACGTAAATTGAAAATCGTCGAAACCCTAGAGGAGGAGAGAGAGAGGATAAGAACAAAAAATGGGAATGAGGGGTAAGAGAGAGAGAGAGAGTGCTTTTTTGGTTTAAATAGAGAGGATAAATTTAGGTTTTTTTAAAAAAATTGAATTTTTTGCAGCAAACCGCACGCGGGTTTCCTCATTTTTGCCTAAAAATATACAAAGTTTTACGTGGTTACTGGTTGTACAAAAGTTCCAAAGAGTTTTACTTTTGAAGTTTTACACTAATTTTAGTATTACATATTATAAGACATGTTATTTTTAGTTGTACCACTAGTAAATCGTATTTTTATGATGATTATAATTGTTAAGTATATTAAAAAATTTAATATTAGATTTATGAAATATCACATTAGTAAGTTTCTTATTATTTTGAAAGTAACCCTCAAATTACTAGTATTATGGTGTGCTGATTGTCAAACTTTAACTTATTTGTCTCCAAATAATTTTTTTAACTTTTATTATTCTACAGATTTATTAATTAGTCTAAGAAATATATTTTATTATTCTACACATTATAAATTTTGTTAAATTTTGTTAAATTTTGTTAGATTTTGTTAAATTTTGTTAAATTTTTTAAAATTTTGCATATACACAATGACTTGTTCCTACGTTAAACTAACAGTTATATGACTTCTATGACATATATGTGCACACTGGTTCAACATGAAAATCACATAAATGAAGTCAAGTTTTACATAGTTGTGCCAAGTTTGAAAAGTTGTACCAAATTTGAAAAGTTGTACCAAGTTTTATACAAAAAATACATGAATCAAAAATCACCAAATAGCAAATTATGGAATTCTTGTCCTGCCCCACGACGTCGTCTTTTTCTCCCACCTATGGAAACCTTTTTTCTTTCCTTCTACCTATTTTAACTTCCTTATTCGGAGGCAGGATCTCTATGACTGCAATTTCACTATTGTCATCGTAGTTCTTACCAATCGAATTTATACCCACTCTCGATACCAGTCCTGAAGTTTCCACAGGTTCTTCCAGTCTTTTTATCGTCTCCACAAACAATTGGCATCTACCTCCTCTTTCATTACTGTACGATAGATAACCATACAAATCCACATCATCGGAGATAGTCATTTCCACCTCACGTCCGACCATAGGTGGGTAGAAACTCAATTTTAATCCAACATTTCTTCCATCTAACCCAAGTCTCTTGTATAGACACTCTTCCATCACCGACATGGTAATATCTTCTAGTGCATGATGTATCATTAGACATCCTCGAGCTGCACTTTTGCATTGAAACCATATAATGACCTCCTCGCTCTTTGTTTTCTGCCAAAAACTAAATCAAATAAGTAATACTTAAACTAGTTTTACCAAGTTATACGATTTTTATTACAACAATATCATCAGTACTAGTTTTATGCATTTATACATCCATGATATCACCTGAAAAACGAATACTAAACCCAGAATAGACTCGGGTTCTACTCTACAATGCATGTCGCTAAATAAATCAATAATACTTAAATTAGTTTTACCAAGTTAAAAGATTTTTATCACAACAATATCACAATTACTAGTTTTACGCAATTATACACCCACGATATCACATGAAAAACAAATACGAAACCCAGAATAGAATATGATTCTACTCTACAAACAGGTCGCAACAATGTTTTACTTTACAGAGCTATATACATATTCAATTTAGTTACCTTCATGGGAGACTACCTATGAACTGGCTCTGATAACTTTCAATGAGGTCGATCCTCGCGGTGGCGGTGATATCGGCTCTGGTCTCCGTCATCGTCGTCATGAAGTCCTTCGTCGTCGTTATTCGTTTTGTCGTGGACTCGTGGCCCCATTCAATCTCCACGTTTCTTTTTATTCTTTTTTTCTTTTCTTTTTTTAATATTCAAACAAGGGCAAAATTGGATATTCATATTTAATTAAAACATATTGGGTATTAGATTATTTTTGGATATAACAGATTAAGCTTCTTCCAAACTGGACTTCTCAGATTAAGCCCCTAGCTTTGGTGGTATAAGTGGTGCAAATGAGGCATAGCATTGTTGGAACAAACTAAAAAATTAAAGCCTATTAGGGTAAAATTGTTGAATATTGTAATGAGTATTGTGTAACATCCACGTTTCATGGAACATAGGGGTGATTCCAGATAGGTCTGGAAAAGTTTGGTAAAGGGTCAAAGAAGACCAAATGGAAACAAATTAAGTTAAAATATTTGCATGATAGTGGGTTTGTTTTTGAGCAAGGATTCGATGAAGTTTGGACGAATTGGGACTGGTTGCAATCTCTAGATGCTCTAATTGATAGTTTGTGTGTTCTCTTATTCGTGATTGATTGTCAGCTTAGACTGATTTGGAGTTACAATCGGACAACATGCTTTGGAGTTGTGGTTTCCCAAGGTTTTCTTAGACAAGATTTCCAAGTAGTGCTAAATGGTAGATCTTGATAAACTTTGTCTACAACATGTCCTGATTTGTCCTAGCTTGATTGAGTTGATGGCTTGATTACGATTTATGGTTAAGATTGTTGTCTTGAGTTCTCAAGGAAAGTAGGAAATAAAATCTGAGCTAAGTAAAAGACTGGAATTCCTGAAAAAGGCTAAGAAAATAAAACAAGGTATCGTTAACCCTTGAATTCAAGGACGAACCCATTTTTAAGTGGGAGAGATTTGTAGCACTTGTGTTCCGTGGAACGGACTAGTGATTCCGGGTAGGTCTGGGAAAGGTCAAGAATGACCAAATCTGAATGTGTGGATTAATTAGTCAGAAACTAAGTCTACACTGAAAGATCTAAGTAGTTCAGAATGTGGGCCGAATTGAATAAGTTAAGTCTGTGGTTTTCAAACAAGTCTGTGATTTTCAGACAAGATTATCGGATTAGGAGAAATTGGTCGAACTCAGACAAGTATACAGGATTCATACAAGACTGATGTTTGTACAAGAATGATCGTGGTTCAGACAAGGATGTGAAATATTCAGGATAAACTGATCAGTGTTCAGATAAGATCGATGTTCAGACAAGGGTGATCGAGATTCAGACAAGTTTGGTCGATTTCCTAACATGTTTTGTCAGTGATGAAACATGATTGATCGATGCATGGACAATGATAATCAATGACCAGCTGGAGCTAGTTGATGGTTGGTACAGATAAACTGTACTTCCATAAAAGAACTTAGTTCAATTATAGTGATGGTTTGACCTAGTTAGGGTTTCATGTGATTAGGGTTTTTGGATACAAACCTTATAAATAGACAGCTTAATAGTTTCCATTGAAAAGAAATGATATGACAGTAAAGAATTCATAATATAAGAGAGAAAAAAAAGAACAAAAATATTCCTAAGAGAAGAAGGAAGGGTTTGTGAGGGCTATAGACTGTTCATGATCGGATGTACTTCATGATTTTCTGAGAAACCTGTGACTATTGCTGAAGGATTTTGGCTCTGATAGACGAAGGATTAACCGTTATTGAGGATTTGGGGATGTGTTTCAATTGATTATCAACAAGGTGCGAAAAGTGGTGTTAGGATTCTGATAAAAATAAGGAGACCGATTCTCTACGAAGAAGATCACATAGTTGGATGGATTATGATCGAGTCTCTGTGAAGGAGATTAAATAGTTGGGTCGACTGAATTGAGTCTGGGCGTCAATGGTCGAGTTGATACAATCGTCGTTCATAAGTGATTAGTGACAATCAATAGTAATATGAAGTTGATGGATAAGACGTTAAGTAGACCGATGGATGCTTGGTGTAATTGACTGGAAGGATTTAATGATCGAGATAAGTGTCAAGTTATTGAAAGGTGATCAATGGATGTAGTTGGATCATTGATGGTCTCAAAAAAAGCCAAAGCCATCTCTCTTTATTGTTTGGTTAATTTATGGAGTGGTTGGTTGTGTGACTAAGTAATAAGAGGAGGTGGTGGAAGGGAAACCGAGTTGATTGAAAGAGATTAGAAATCTAGTTCGTGATGTTGTGAACAATGGTCGAGATAGATGGTGACAAACACCAAAATAATCAAGAAATTTGAAAGATAACATACCATGATAGAGAAAATGGAATGATTGATCGGATATGATTAGTATAAGATAAGATTGTATTCGGGTTTTGGTTGAGATGAATGTGGATTTTGATCGTGATGAGTGGGTGTGTGGACTCGTTGAATGGACTACAGAGGGAACCAAGTTACAAACAGACTGGGAGTTAGTGGTGCGGATCAGCCTTGGATTGAAAGACTTACAGATAGAGAGCATGAACCAAATAGAATGAGGATCTATGGACTAAGCAGTAAGCACGCAAGGTGGAACCGTTTGTAAGGTAGTTTCTAAAATGGACTGTGCAACAACTGAAAACAATGTTGGATGATCAAAACAAGGGAGTGGCAACCTCACAGATTAGTTTATGGTGCATATTAGTTACTGATTAAATCCAATCAAATGATACATTAGGAAAACTGGGATAATACTGAATTGACTAAATACGTTCCAGTCACTGTGATTAATGACTGATTATAATATCAGTTGTGCATGAACGATAGTTAGAACAAAATGGCTAAGTTGTTGAATTAAATATTTTGAATTGTCTGGAATGAACTGAATACTGAATTTGGATAAGTATAGACTAGAACGTAATATGACTAAGTGTTTGACTTGCCTATGGTCAAACTTAACCTAACATAGACTATATGTTCATGAATTGTGGTATGGAACCTCTTAGGGACCTTTATAAGTAAAGTTAGGGACTAAAGGTTGCAATTTAGAGTGGCCGAAAAGGAGTGTTCTGGACGTGGCCTCGGAAAAACAGGGTTAGGGCGTCTCACATTGCTCATTTTAACCTCGCGTGATGGATCTTCATGCATAAATCATATTAATTACATGAGCAAAATAATGGGAAAATATATTGGAGCTTATGATAACTCTAATCATCTACAATAAAGTGGGTGGTCAGAGAATGATGAGTTGACAAAAGTGCATGAATTACATTCAAGTGATACGAATGTTCATTTCATTTTAATGTCAGAATGGCACGATATTTTTGATCAATCACGTTATCGTTGTCAGGTAGGAGGAAATACTAGATCAATAAGCAGTGGATCTAAGAAATCCCATGAGAGTGATGCAAATGATTACATCTCTGTAAGATCCAGTGCTCATCCAATGAGAAGAGATGCAACTAAAAAGAAAGATAAAAAGAAATGCAAAGACGCGACTTTAGAAGTGGTTAATAAAGAGTGCAATAAATTTAAACAATTCAAGAAGCAAGAACGATTTGAAAAAATAGCCATGAAACAAGAAGAGGTAAACCAATTGAAAAAGATGGATATTTTTTGAAGTTATGTGAAAAGAGCATCTCGACGATCGCAAGAAATAGATGTTGGAGAAGTTAAGCCATGATATATTTGGAAATTAATTATTGTTAAGTGTGTTGGTATTTTTAATAATGTTGTTTATTATCTTTTTAAAAGATGATGTGTTTCTGTTTCGTCATTTTTATCATTTAATAATATATATTTGTAATTTTCTCCTCAATAATTTGTGCTTTATATTTTCTTCTTTAACAATATATGTGTGCTTTTAGTAAAAAAAATTAAAATAATAATGTGTGTTTTTTGTCAATTTATGCCTTAATAGTGTGTCTTTCTCGTTTTCCTTGTTGATAATCTTTGATTTTTTTTTGACAAAGTAATATATGACTTTTTTGACAAGGTAGTCATTGCTTTAAAAATATTTGTTTGGATTCTAGTGACCACTCATTTTTTTTATAAATGAGTACTCATTTTTCCATTGATGGACTAATACCATAAATCTCATCATACTAAATTAATATCAATTGATTCATCAAAATTTGCTTTTGATATTGAACCTTACAAGAGGTAATGTGAATTTAAATAAAAGTATATTGTCAACCAATTCAGAGGTGTTGTAATAAAAATGAGGAGGACTATGCACCTCATAGCAAGAGAATTCACTTTAATAGAAATCACTTAGCTACAAATCAAAGATAGATTGACGATTATTTGGTTAATCAACCTACATATAATGATGAAATGTTTCGTAGGTGATTCTAATTGTGAAAAATGTTGCAAACCTATCAAGCAGTGATAATTACTTCATCCAACGATTTGGTGCATGCAATAAAAAAGGTATATCTCCTTTAGCAAAATATACCTCATCCATGCAAATATTAGCATATGGTGTGGTGGTTGATGCGGTTTGTAGTGCTTGCGTATGTTTTGTAAAGAAATCATACAATTGTATGAATCATACAAAGATTTTTATGCTTAATTTCTATCACACATATGAGATCATTGCAGTATAATAGGTGTCAATCCAAGTGAATATGAATGCTAGTAATCAGATCAGTCTAATTCAAGCCAAGTAGTTGGAGTGATTATCTAACAACCTAAATAACATAATTGAAATGCAAACATATGAAGTTGAGATTAAAGATTAAACAAGACATAGTATAATTAGCAACCAGCAATCCAACAGATTAAACAAAGAGCAATAATAGATATGTAGGACCTTGAGGAGTGGGATTATGGATTAGTGCTTAACTAAAACTCTCTGAATGCTAAACAAACTTAATCAAAATGATCTCACAGCAATCAAATTCATTTTTATGAAAATGATCTCAACCTAGACTACTTTGGATTCAGTTCTCATCAGAAAATTATAATCTATGAGGCATTAAGATTCAAACTATTCTAGCTAATAAGCATCCTAAATAACTAATCTTTTGAGTTAGCAATGATTATCTCAGATTTTAGCTCAGTCACGCATTTCATCAAATACTTTGTGGGTGCCGAAATGTCTTTAATCAAATTTCAAATGAACATACTGGAATAGGTATTAGGAACACTAAACTAAAGAAATCTACACAATTCTAACCTTAAACCTTCAGGATATCCTTAAATATACACTAATCTGGCTCATTTCCTCAAGAACCCTAATGAAACTATTCACAAATCATAAACCCAACAAATAAAATAGATAACATCATTAGAAAGTAAAATCATTAGAAAGTAAAAGAGAGAGGAACAAGATTTGATTAAAGAAGAAATTGCATAAACATAAGCATCAAGCAAGATCTAGATATCCAGACTTGGATATCTAGATCTTAAAATTTTTGGATCTCTAGATCTTGAACTAGGAAACACGCGAACATAAAATAAAAAGTTCACTTTTGGAGTATTTCCTAATTCAATATCTTTTCGAGTAAGCATTTTCTGAATTTTGACTTTTTAATTTATGTTGACTTTTTGTAAGCCCACTTAACCCATAACCTTATTTTTTCCATTTTTTATTACTACTTTTGGCTAAGTTTTAAGAACTACTCTTTTTTCTCTCTTGTTTTATGAAAAAGTGAACTTTTTCATGAACCAACGGTAATGTAATATGGCATACAACCTAACTGACGGTATTTATTCTTCTTATTCAAATTATGTCAAATCAATTATCATGGAGTCATGTATTATATTTCATCATATGATTGTTGAGGATGAACGAGATACATATCTTCAAAATTGGACCGATTCTTATCAATTTGAGGTAAGTGAATCTAGTTCACTGCAACCATTTTTAACTGAGGTGCTACCTATATTTGCAAATCATGTGCGTGCTAGATCTGAGTTGCGTGATCAAATATACATCACAAATTGCAAGCAAATCTCGTCAAATACATAATGACAAGATTCAGACAATCTCATGATTATAGAGAATATAAAACTCTAATGGTTTAAGAGCTTTATTGTTTTTTGAGTTGAACTTGTCATAATAATTACGTCATATGTTTTCTAGTTGTGTGGTGTGTTTATTTATGTATTGTATTACAATTTAAATTTATTTGTAATTTCATATGTTTTGATAAACATACTTTCCATTTTTTTATTTATTATTTAAGATAGAATGAATAATTTTGAATATGTATATATATATATATATAAGATTATTTAAAACTTTTCTTGAAATTTTAGTTGTTTTAAAGGATAATTGACAGAATAATATCTTTCAATAAATTAATGAAAAATATAATCATTCTATTTGACTAATTAAATTAATGACTATTTGCCCTAACATTTTACTTAAACACCCTTCCAAAATTAATTTATTAATTTGCAACACTTAAAAAATAGAACATGCTCTCACTTACGCAGAGGAGAAACTTGGCCAACAAGTCCAACTATCTACAACTAAAAGCTATGTTTTAATTATAGCCTTTTTCACAAAGTACACACTTCTAATTTCTAACATAACCTCAAGTTTATTAATTTGAAATTCAAAATATCTTCATAAATGGTTGGTTATTCTTAAGACAATGTTCTTTTCTGTAAAATATAGAAATATCTACTAGAAAATGTCTGAAGAAGAAGATAGTGCTTTTATTTGAGGAAGTGTCCACGGATGGGTAAGACTTTCTATTTGTAGATGTCGATCCTATTATAATATGATATATTATCTATATATATGAATGAATTACACTGACATATGTGCTGTTTTGAACATAGAGGGGTCAGATGGAACCATCAAAAATATAATGGCAAGTGTTCTAATAGTTGAAAATTTACCTGGATTTGAGTTTATCGCCAGAGGTGGAAGTGTTTTGCATGATAGACCTCCTTTTCAAACTAGTAATACTATACATGTTGAAGATAACATTTTCCTTCAATCGACTGTTGGTAACAAGGGAAAATGGATTCAAGTGACCCGATAGTTTAGGAGGAAACACCCTGTATTGAGGTTCATATTAGATTAATCTTCTCATAAGCGGTTAGATAACTCTGAATCAAGTAGTGATGATAAACTAATGGAAAGTGAAGATTTAGAAGAGCATAGGAGTTGCCACACTACCGTTTCCTTTGAGAGGTCATTTATATTGCTGGATGAGATCGTGAATGACACTAGCTCTGACCCAACCTTAATTTGGAGGAATATCCCTCCTGTATTTAATGACATATGTAAGAAAAGTGTTTCAAAAACGGCGAAGACAAAATATGGTGTATATATATATGCATTTAGTATCAACTACTAATATATTGGTCCATATAATTCTCTATATTTAGTATTTACAAATAGTTTATTTGCATATATACAATTTATTTTGTAATTGTAATTCTAGAATATATATTGTATAACATTTCTATTTGTATAGTAAAGCTATTTGACCTAAATTTTTTGTCTTATGTAGATCTTAATACTGCAATGTTCGACCTCAACTATGAAGGAGACAAGTTGTTTGTAGGGAGGTTTTTCAAGTCCAAAGCTGAATGCAGGGTGAAGATTTCTATTTATGCTATCAATCGAAAGTTTAATTTCTGTACATATCGATCAAATCCAAGGTTTATGACATTGGTATGCATATCACCTAATTTTCCTAGAGAGAATATATGCATCATGTGTTCATAATTCTCGAAGCTTCCAGATTTGGCAAGCAACCCTATTATTGCTTTGTATACGATATAAGGTATTGCCACAAATTAGCAAGGACACAAGTAACTGGGGAGATAATGCAAGCAAAGTTTCTTGACATTAAAAAGGACTAAACGTTGGAGAGATTCAAAAGTACTTTTGGGATGATTTCTATATTAGTATATCGTATTGGAAGGCCTGAAAAGCAAGAGAAGTTGCAATGAAGAACTCCTATGGTTCATGCTTAGGTAGTTATACACTATTACCAGTACACCACTCATTGTTGGAAAAGGAAAATCTGTGAAGCTTGTGTTACTTGGAGATTGATAATGAAGATGGAGGTGTAAGGCGATTTAAGTATAATTTCATTGCATTTGGTGCCTTGATTAAAGGTTATAAATTCATGTGGAAAGTAGTTGTCATGGATGGAACTAGTTTGAAAACCAAATATAGAGGTTTTCTTTTGTCTGCATGTTGCCAAGACGACAATTTTCAGATTTTCTCTCTTGCTTTTGGTATTGTGAATAGTGAGAATGACGAATCTTAGGAGTGGTTCTTGCGTAAGCTTAAGGAGTTTGTAGAAGATTCTGCAGATTTAGTTTTTGTATCAGATAGGCACAACAACATCTACACAGCATTGAGAAAGGTAAATATGACGAGATAAAAATGTTGGTGAATTTAAATTTACATATAGAATATTTAATTACGTAGACTATCTATTTCGATAGAATAACTATGTTTTTGGTATGTTTACATTGTAGTCTAATATTTTATCTATGTGCAGGTATACCCATCTACTTTCCATGGGACATGCACTGTCCACCTATGGAGAACTTTTATGTCTAATTTTAAGGTAAATAAGATCCCAAACTTGATGGCATGAGCAGGGAGGGCGTATACACAATCAGCCTTTGATAAAATATTTCTTGAAATACAGAAATGTTAGCCCTAGATATGTTGCATGCATGGTTGATACTGATGAGAATATGTGAAACGTGATGTCATTATATGATAGAACTACTATATCATAAAAAACTCATTAATGTAATAGCAAATAGTATGTTATATACGATAGTAATACTATACACTACAACTAATTATTTGACTTATTCTAATGTTATCCGATTTGATACATTAAATTAGCTAACATCTTAACTATTTCAGGATTTTCCCATTCAACTAGAAGTCATTTTCTAGGTCAGCGATACAACATAATGGACTCTAATATAGCCGAATCATGGAACGCTATGTTGAAGGAAGCTCGTGAATACCCTGTAATATATATGCTCGAATACATTAGAACAATTGTTATGGAATGGTTGGCAATGCGCAGGGCTACAGCCTCCAAACATTATGGGATTCTAACTCCCTGTGTTAGTGAAATGGTTGATACTAACTTTGAGATTTCTGGATCTATGGTGGTTAGATCTATTGCCCAGTATGAGTTTCAAGGTACAAAAAAGTTTGGGCACTACTTTTATGTTCACCTAGGGGAGGGAAGGTGTTCTTGCTCAGAGTACGAGACATTAGGAATACCTTTTTCCCATGCAATTGCATGTGCTAGTCATATGACCTTGTTAATATCCCAACTTGTAGCGAATGACTACTATATTTCAACTTGGGTGGCCGCATACTCTGGAAAGATATACCCGATTCCATACGTTAGAGGGAAACTCGATCTTGTTAACAAGACAAAAGGAGATATTGAAATCCTTCCCCAGCTGTGAGGAGGCCACCCGAGAGGCCAAGGAAGTTGAGAATTTCATCTCAAGGAGAATTCAAGGTACACGTTCTATTCTATTTTGAGTATATAGTAATTTTATTACTGTTTTGATGTATGCTGACATATATGTCATAAAAATATCTCATAAGAAGGGGTCTAAGAGCAGTAGAAAGTGCACTCGGTGTTATGGTTTAGGCCATAACAAGACATCTTGCAAGAACCCCATATAGATATGGTATATAAGCCATGTTAGAGAGGGAAAATGTGTGTATATAGGAACTTGATGGAATGGGCACATAAGTATAATGGATTTCTGGAAAGTCAAGGTATATTTTTGTGTGTTTTGTATGCCCTAAGAAGCTGATTTATATCCGGAAAACGCAAGGTATATTCATATGATGTGTCATATACTTTGATATTTTATTAAATTAAATAGCTTGTCTATTTATATGTAATGAATGGACGTACTATGTGAAAATGTAATGCCCATGTAGCCTTCCTTTTGATATAGTTAAATAAGATCCCCTTTTGGCAAACTATATAGTAATCTATAGTACGATGTATTCAAAGGCATCAAAATTTGCAAGTTCTATCCATAATTGTATTCATATATATTAAAATTTGATCAATATATCTTTATCAGGTGCACTGTATAAAATTACTATATGTATAGATAAATTGTATATAATTATATTCATATATATTAAAATTCATTTAGTAGATCTAAATTAATTGCACCATATAGACTTACTATATGTACATATAAACTATATATAATTAATATATATTATTTATGTGAGTATATTTGTTACAATGATTAGATATAGTTAAACTATAAAATAGGTTATGCTATATAGTACAAAATACGTTGCCACATAGTCTAAACATCAGATAATGCATGAGTCCTACATAGTTGATATATAACATGATCATATAACACACCATAACTAGTAAATGAAATAATGTTTATTTCAGAATTGCTTTTGGATTGAATGAAGTGAAAGTCTTGATAGCATGTTTTTCGCAGAAATTTTTAGGTCATTATTCACTACATGCCGACATTGTTTGATGTTTCCTAACATGTACTGCTCCATCATTATCATAGTTGAAATTCCAACCAACCCTATCAAGAAAATATAAACTCGAGTCAAGTATTGTTCGAACAGATGATTCATGTGTCATCTATATCCAAACTGTGAATGCAATAAAAAAAGATGCATCTTGATAGTAAACAGAATTACCATGTAAACAGAAACCGTATGCATATATATTATAAATATATAACAGTGCAATAACAATACTATTTTAGAAGCAACCAATACGGTTATGAGAGGCCGTTCAACCAAAGCTGTTACAGGAGCTGATGATTTTGGGTTACGCATCCGCATGACATTTTGAAATGGAGACTCCATCAAAAATTCCAAATCTGCATCATCCAATGCAGACTTTACCGCCTCGATACACCGCAGAGTAAAGTAATTGTTAACTCTCCTCTTTCCACTAGGTTCGTGTCCACAAACGCTTAGAAAGAACCTTGTATTTCATATCTTACATAAATAGTCTGTAAATCCCAAAAAAAAATAGAACTACTATATATAAATTCTGACACTACCATATAACATTATCATATATTTGACATGTCATACAGAATTACTGTACGAGCTGTTCAACATAATCATGCTCGACATCAACAATTACATAACACTAAAAATGAGACAAAAACCACAACAATAGACCACATAGTTCATATTTATCCCATAGAAATACCAATTCGATAATCAGTATATATCATATCAAACTCCTACAAACATAATGCAAGTATGTTAAATCTCTTAAAAGCCTAGATGCACATGTCATAAATATGTCAATATAGTATATGTATGATACACGAAAAATCTACTCCTACTGATAAATATACATGTTAATCTCGTAATTCAAGTTAGCATAGAAACATGCAATCAGAAGAATCTAAATCGAGCCGTGTATACTACTTGAATACATAATAGAAAGGCAAAACAGTTTTCAAAGTTTCCACGTTTAAATTGGACAAATATTACAGAATTATATGGAATAACATTCAAAAAAATTGGAAAGACTGGAGAATAAGGCCGGAATCAATAGAAGAAATGTTTGAAATCGGAAAAATGGAACTGTCGAAATCCCAAAATTGGAAATTAGTACAAATAGAGAACAACACTTACTATTTCGCCTATGAATTTTTGAATGTATAAAGACAGTGTCATTTTTTTGGTCGGTAAATAAATGTACAGGATAGAGAAAAAGTGAAGAATGAGAGAGAGAGAGAGTGTGTGTGAAAGAGAAAGAGAAAAGTGAAGAAAAATTTAAAAAAAAAGAGAAAATGATTAGATTTATAAAGAGAGTGTTATGAGTTGATAAGTTTATTTTGAGTATATTTTTTATTTTTGTTGTTTTCAAATAGTAAAATGAAGAATAGGATTGTAAATATTGTGGAAATATATAAATATTTTGTTGATTAGGTTTTTGGACCATCTACTTTATTAATTTTGCAAAAGGTATTATTATGCCAAATAGCTCTTGTTTTAATTTAATTTAGTTATTAATTTTTATTACTATATAATTATAATATATAAATGAAAAAAAAATATAAAATATAAATATAAAATAAAAATAGTAGAGTGTGTATTTTGTTTAGGTTAAAGATCGGTAGGATTTTGTTGTGTTTTGCGTAGTCCATCTACAGATTTTTTTTATAGCATTACTTCTCGTTAATTTTTTTATATAAATTTTTAAAATAGGTACATGTGTGAGAAACAAAACAAATAATTGGTACCTTTTTGTATAGTGATAAATAGAGCTGTCATAAATTAGGTATTGGGTTCGAAATCATCCTTCCATTATAATATTATGCATACGTTCTTAGATGTATGTATGTCAATGAACACTCACATTTATATGTTTTAATTAATAAATTTTCAAGTGTTAAAGACTAAAAGTTGACGATCTGGTAGGCCAAGTTGCTCTAATTTTATTTTCCATTTCCTTAGAGGTTTGTGTTTAGGATCCCACAGCTTCTGTTTACTTTTAAGTTCTCTAACAATATTAGTAACTTTGGCCACTAGACATGTCACTTTACAATAATAGGACACAAATTTGAAAATCACTTTACATATTTTATTTTACAAAACCATTAGACAGGACTTGGGAGTTAGGAGGGATTGTATGTCTTTGGTGGTGAATAGCCGTATTGCAATATTATTTCAAATAAAGAATTGTCATAGTGGGTAATTGACCTAAATTTCTCTTGATTTAATTCGGCTGATAATGCTGTGATATTTGTTTTTTAAAATTATTAATATACTCAAGAGAAAATGCATCATTGTATTGACATAAAAGAGCATTTATTTTAAAAAGCTCTAACAAATTGTACAATATCGAGAATAAATTGGTGAATGGTAATGTTTTCTTTACGAAGTTTTAGACATCAAAATTTAATTTCTTCACACTAGAAAATGGAAATAAATAGTGATTTTAGATTAAATTTGTGTGCTAGTGACGGGACATTATTGTTTAAAAAAGAAAAACAAATTGTGCGGTTGCTCAAAAAAAACCAAACAAACAAATTGTGCTTTTCTTTATGATGGGTTCAAGGCCCATTAACGAAGCCTTGTTTTAGGGAAAGCATACTATTTTACATCGACATCTCTTGCCACAACTTATACGATATCAGCTTTGGGTACAAAAAAGAATAGCACTTGCACAAATCAATTTCTACATCCTTCTGATCTTTATGTTTACTAGTTCATATCTTAGGTTTGTAGGCCTTGATTGGTTATATAAAAATGATAGTTTATAAATAACATGTTTATTTTGTCAGTACTTCGTTTGAAAAAATTGCTTACAAACGACCTTTTCAGAAAATGTCGTTTGGACATATTTTTGGTCGTTTGCAAACGGAATTATTTACGGTCGTTTGAGAAACGACCATCGTTTGTAAATACAAACAATCAATATTTTTATATCTTACGTATAATTATGATTCAAAAAAAAATATAATTCACATTATGATTTTTTTTTAAATCATTCGTTTATATTTAGGAAAATTATTATTTACTAATATAAAATACTATTCTAAATATAATATTTGTAGTCTATATTTTTTATTTTTATATCCAAAATGTTAAATTATATGTAATTGCTTACTTTTTAGAATAATTATTTTAAATCAAATTTTACTTACTAACTTATCACATAACATTATTCCAAACAATGCAATGTTACCAATCAACAATAATTTTCAAACACCTTTTGTTTGAAACCTCTTTTGCCACCCGCTACTTTCAAATAGTCATTTTCAAACGACATTTATTTCAACCGCTCATTTTTTCCAAATGGTTATTTCAAGCGCTGTTACTAATCGGACCCGTAATGTAACAATATTTCAAGAAACCGTTTCTGCTTATCTTAAAATAATTTATTTTTTGATTTTGTTTTTTTTACTATCTTCGACAATAATTTTATTTTATTTTATTATTTCAACAAAAATCATAATTATTTTAGTACAACAATATTTTATTTAGGGAAAATGTCACTTTAACACTGTATTTACCAAAAAAATTTAACATTAAATTTTGGATATGCTTGATTAAACTTTCGATTTATTATTGAACATTTAAAAAAAAATTAATTTTGAGTTGACTCGACAAATTAAACCTATCGTTGATTTCAAGTCCAAAATTTCTCAAAATTCGAAAGCCAAATCGATTTTGGAAGTTCGATTCAGTTCTTATTTTCCTTATGAAAAATCTGTAAGCTTGTTTTTTTTTCAAGAATGAGCTCAAATTCGTCGGTTTGAAATATCAAATACAATATTTCAAACCAACGAATTTGAGCTCATTCTTGAAAGAAAAGAGAGAATCAAGTTTAAAGATTCTTTAGAAAGAAAATAAGAACTCAATCGAACTTCTTTCAAATTTAAAGAAAATTTCTATTCGAAATTCAGGTTCAATTTGCCAAGTCAACTAGAAAACAATGCATGTCCAAAGTTCAATGTTAAATCAATGTTTTTTTGTAAGTACAATGTTAAATGTTTTTTTGTAAGTACAATGTTAAATTGAAATTTATCCCAATTTATTCGTAAACAATTGGAGTAGTCTTCCAAGTTCCACCTTACCATTTGCCAAGTATATATGATCAAAGTTAGATATTGTAGTATTATTTCAGTACTGAAATGTAAAAGGAAATCGGATTAAACAGATAACATAACAATGAAGAGATGCAAAAGATGCAAAAGATGCAAAAGATGCACAAGTACACAAAACTTACATGACATAAAAAACGGCCAAACTCAAAAACATAATAAAATTTTTATAAACAATGAAAATCTTATAGAGATAAATGTATCAATTGCACATATAGACTCCGGTTTCGTACCTGTGATCTACCTCATAGAAATCTGTATTTCCCTCAGCAGCTGCACGTAAACTGATACCAGACAAAGAAGTATTACCCTGAACCGAGAATTTTACATAGCAGATGATGTCTGGTTCATCGCTGTTGTCTGAATCAATAGGCATCCGCGCTCTTAGTCTCCCAGGACTTCCAGTCAGAGGAATCTCCGGGATTTGCCATTTCAGTTCTCGATCGGTTCTGTTTAGTATTGCTTTAGGTGAAACCTTTAGCAATGTGGGATCAACTGGGAGTTTCAGGATAAAGTCAATATTTTTCAGAGGCTGAGGTAGATCGGGGTTTGACACGTATTGTATCATTAGTGAGAGTAAAGTTCCGCTGGTTCGTTTCACCATACGGACTC